>CAUYQV010034925.1:0-62767 GCA_963574575.1 Galagoides demidoff | reverse complement strand
CTTCAGAGCTCCAGACTGCCTTTGCTCTCGACACATTTGCTTGTGACATGACCTATTCTACGTCCTTAACTTCCACACCTGTCTCATCAACCTCTTCCTTCTCACTCTCTTCTTGTACAGTTGGAGTCTGTGTGTTTTCTTGAATGTTTGAAACTGCTTCACCTTGAACTTTGAATTTCTCAGCATCTGCTAGCTGTGCCTGCTGAGATAAATCCTCAATCCTGGCTTCACCAAAAACTATGTAGGTATCTGAAGCTGGGCTCTTATAGACATCTGGGTTTGTGATGACAGAGAGGATATTCTTAGATTTCCAGATAGTGACTCTAGTAACTCCTGTAACTTGTCAAAGACCCAGTTTGAACATAGCCTTCCATGCCTTCTTTTCACTCCGACTCTGTTTTGCTTTACTGACTGGTTCTTCATCGATTTCAGCTGCCACTGCCAGCTGTGCTTGCTGTGTGGTTGCCTATGTGGAATCTTGTTCCTCTAGCTCTGGTACTGATTCATCACTGTCAGATTCTGTTCCAGACCCTGTTTCAGCCTGAGGCTGTGGCAACTCCTGCTCCGTAGCAGGGATGGTTTCTGTGGCTTCACCAGGCATGTTGTACAGGGAACGCGGAGCCAAGATGGTGGCTGATGGAGGTTTTTAAGAACCACACAACCCCAATGAAAGGCAATAAATGAAATTATCCATTTCTTTTATCTGATAGTAGCAACAACAACAAAGTGAGTGTGCATTAGTAAATGGGAAGAACGCAGCAGTTATATGGTTATAGACAATGGTTTTGCAAGGCCCACCTTTCAAAATTATGGACAAAGGTGTTTTAGACCTAAAAAAGGTTAAAAAATAAACTATTAGAACAACAACCTTATGGAGGGAGGGCAACAACCTCAGGGAAGGCAGAGCAATGACAAAACCCAGCATGCCCTGATGGCCTGGTGGCTATGTGTCTACTGGGTGTTAATAACCTCTCCTTGTCCTCAAAAAAAAAATTTTTTTTTAAATTAAAGTGAGTATATGTGCTGATGAAGTCTGCAATTACAGAATTTAAAAGCCACACCCATAAAATCTGTAAGGCAAGAATTTTGTCATCAGGGGTGGGAATAGGGAAATAAGATGATAGGCACTCAAGGCTGGTTCAGCTGCATTCAGGGCAGAACAGCTTTAAAAATAAGGCAACCTGTGGCTTCTCCATTTGAGACCAGTAAAAAGGCCAAATGAGGCAGGTAAAGGAGCCAACCATTGGCAAATCACAGGGGGTATTCAGAAGGGGCAACAATCACTGTTAGATGGCATGATTCAGGGTCATGGGTAGGCAGGAGCCCTTTGAGTTAGCACTCTAGGGAAATGTCTTTGCATGTCCTATATACAAGTCCAAGCAGCAATTTCTGGGATTTGGAGGTTTGTTAGTTTTGTGACATTTCTCCCCCAAAAGAAGACATGAAGGTAGGAAAGCTGAGATCATGAGAGCAGAACCTCCACCAGGGGAGAGTTGGAAGGGAATTTCTACAGCACCCAGCTCCTTTCCCATCTGGCTGAGTCCTACAAATGCTTGTGGGTGCCCAGGAGAGCTTTGCAGTTGGGATAGTAGTGTTCTACATCCTGCAAGGCATCCATGTAGAAGGGAATGAAGCAGTAGTCTGCAATGTACCAGAGCAGGCACAGGCTCCCATAGGACTGCCAGGTCAGGGAGCCGGCATTGTAGGACAGCTGAGTCACAATCATCTTGTTGCAGGAAGGACAACACATCTGAACAGGGTGGTCGAAAAAGGAGACAGACTGTTCCACGTAGACAGTCTGCACAGCAATTGCAATGGCACTGGGGTCAGGCACTGGGTTAGGTATAATACGAAGGAGGATTTATGATCTTCCCATCCGGGCCTGTCATGAGCCCTGTGGTTGGCACAGGCATGGGTGCTGGAGATGTGGGGTAGTAATTTTTAATAGTCACTGTCACTTCATAGGATGGGGGCACAGCCAGTGCTGAGGAAGGCCTGGCAGCTGCCTGGTAGGGTTCTAGAACCAACATTTTACCACCACCGGTGCCACCTGTCCAGCTAGGAGGTCTTGAGGTTGGGTGTTTTTAAGGTGTAGATAAAAGTACCTAACTTTACACATTTATTTATTTATTTATTTTGGCCAGGGCTGGCTTTGAACCTGCCACCTCTGGTATATGGGGCTGGTGCCCAACCCTTTTGAGCCACAGGCGCTGCCATCTGTACACATTTATTACTCCTATCTCCCACTTTCAGTGCCTCTCTCTAATTTTGTCAATATTCCCTTTTATTTGCCCCCTCTCTTTTCTCTTTTTATTTTTTAAAAATATTTTTTCTCCACCCTCTCTTCAATCTTCTCATCCTTTGTATCCTGTACCAGAGGGACTCATTGAAACCTTAGGCCTGAGGCATGGTAACTTAAAGAACAAGAGGAAGTGAATGACAATTAGGACAATGAAACAGACAAAAGAAAACACTCATTAGGAAGAATCAGCAGAAAATTCCTGGCAACATGAAAAAACAGTCCAGAGCAACCCTTCCCCTGCCCCCAAGGAACCAGGAGGTAGGTACTGCAGAAGATTCCACCTATAAAGATATGTTAGAAATGACAGAGGGAATTTAAAATACAGATGATGAAAACAATGAAGGAAATTGTGGAGAAAGTGGAAAATAAGTAAAAAAAAAAAAAATGAAGAAATTGCTGATAAAGTGGAAAATAACCAAAAGGAAATCCAAAAACAGAATCAAATAAGAGATGAATAATATGAATAATATAGAAAGGATATAGCAGAGCTGAAGGAATTGAAGCAGCCAATTGGGGAACTTAAAGATGCAATAGAAAGTATCAACCACAGACTAGACCATGCAGAAGAAAGAAGTTCAGAGATAGAGGGCAAAGCTCATGACATAACTAAGGTAGTTATAGAGGCAGAAAAAAAGAGAGAGAAAGCAGGACATTCACTGACAGAATTATGGAACTTTATGAAGCATTCAAACATATGAGTTATAGGTATCCCATAAGGGGAAGAAGAATGCCCCAGAGGAATAGAAGCCATAGTAGAAAATTCCCAAATATTACCAAAGATTCTGACACAATCCTTCCAGAGGGATATCAGACTCCAGGTCACCTCAGCTTAAAAAGAGATTCTCTAAGACACATTGTGATGAACCTGTCCAAAGTCAAGGCAAAAGAAAAGATTTTGGAAGCCGCCAGGAATAAGCACCAATTCACCTACAGGGGCAAATCTATCAGGGTGACTGAGGACTTGACCTACGAAACTTTTCAACCCAGAAGACAATGGTCATCCACCTTTATTCTACTTAAACAGAACAATTTCCAGCCCAGAATTCTATATCATGCTAAGCTAAGCTATGAAATTGATGGAGAAATCAAATCTTTTATTGACATGCAAACATTGAGGAAATTTGCCACAAGACCAGCTTCACAGGAAATTCTTCAACCTGTTTTACACACAGTGACCATCACAATGGACCACCAGCAAAGTAAGCACCCAGAAATTAAAGGACAGAACTTAGGTTGCACAGTGATGCAAAAGGTAAAAGTAAACAATGGACTTTCACAAAATAAAACGAATAGAATGCCATCACAGTTATTAATTATCTCAATAAATGTTAATGGCTTGAATTTCCCACTGAAGAGGCACAGACTGGCTGATTGGATTAAAAAACACAAGCCATCCTTTTGCTGTCTGCAGGAAATACATCTAGCCTCAAAAGACAAATCAAAACTAAGAGTTAGGGTTTAGAAGACAATTTTTCAGGCAAACAGAATTCAGAAGAAAAGAGGGATTGCAATCTTATTTTCAGACACAAGTGGACTTAAAGTAACTAAAGGAAAAAAAAGACAAAGATGGATATGTCATATTGGTCAAGGGAAAAATATACAAAGAAATTTCAATACTAAATATTTATGCACCCAACTTAACTGCTCCTAGATTTTTGAAACAGACCTTAATTAGTCTGAGCAATATGATGTCATATAACACCATAATAACAGGGGACTTTAACACTCCTGTTACAGAGCTGGACACATCCTCTAAACAGAAGTTAAACACAGATATAAGAGACTTAAATGAGACCCTAGAACAACTGTGCTAGATAGACATATATAGAACAAACCACCCCAAAGCTAAAGAAAATACATTCTTCTCATTGGCTCTTGGAACAGTCTCCAAAATTGATCATATCCTAGGACACAAAACAAACCTCAACAAAATCAAAAGAATTGAAATTTTACCTTGTATCTTCTCAGACCACAAGGCATTAGGTGGAACTCAACTGCAACAAAAATGTTCAACACCACAAAAAGGCATGGATATAAAACAAACTTATGCTGAATGACAGTTGGGTGCAGAAAGAAATAAAAGAGGAAATCATTAACTTCCTTGAGCATAACAACAAGGAAGATACAAGCTACCAAAACCTGTGGGATACAGCAAAAGCAGTGCTGAGAGGAAAATTATCACTTTAGTGCCTACATCCAAAAAACAGAAAGAGAACACATAAGCCATCTTATGGAATTGGAAAAAGAGGAACAATCTAAGCCTAAACCCAGCAGAAGAAAGGAAATATCCAAAATTAAGTTAAAGATTAATGAAATTGAAAACTAAAGAGTTATTCAGAAAGTTAATGAAAGAAGAAGTTGGTTTTTTGAAAAAATAAATAAAATAGATAAACTTTTGGCCAGACTAACTAGAAATAGAAAAGTAAAATCTATGTAATCTCAGAAATGATAAAGAGGAACTAAGAACAGATGCCACAGAGATACAAGAGATTATCTCTGAATACTACCAGAAACTCTATGCCCAGAAATTTGACAATGTGAAGGATATTGATCAATATTTGGAATAACACCCTCTTCCTAGACATAGCCAGGAAGAAGTAGAGCTCCTAAATGACCAATTTCAAGAACTGAGGTCAAAGAAACAATAAAAAATGTCCACACAAAAAAATGCCCTGATTTAGGTGGCTTCACACCAGAATTCTATCAAAACTTCAAAGAAGAACTTATTCCCATACTACAGAAATTATTCCAAAAATTGAGGAGGAAGGAACCTCCCCAACACATTCTACAAAGTAAACATCACCTTGATACTAAAGTCAGGAAGACCCAACTAAAAAGGAGAACTTCAGACCAATTTCACTAATGAATATAGATGCAAAAATTCTCAACAAAATCCTAAACAATAGATTACAGGTTATCATTGAAAAAGTCATACATCATGATCAAGTAGGTTTCATCCCAGGGATGCAAGGCTGGTTTAATGTACACCTAGTCCATAAATGTTATTCACCATATCAACACAAGCAAAAACAAAGATCATATTATCCTCTCAACAGATGTAGAAAGGCCTTTGATAAAATCCAGCATCCTCTTCTAATTAGAAACACTGAAAAGAATAGTCATAGATGGCACATTTCTTAAACTGATTGAAGCTATCTATGACAAGCACAGCTAGTATTTTACTGAATGGAGTAAAACTAAAACTTTTCCATTTAGAACTGGAACCAGACAAAGTTGTCCTCTGTCTCCATTACTATTCAACATAGTGCTGAATGTTCTAGCCAATATAATTAGGCAAGAGAAGGAAATACAGGGCAGCCAAATGGGAGCAGAGGAGGTCAAACTCTCCCTTTTGCTGATGATATGATCTTAGATATGATCATATGGTTCTCCAGATATGATACTTAGAGAATGCCAAAGACTCAAGCACAAGACTCCTGGAAGTCATCAAAAAATACAGTGATGTCTCAGGATATAAAATCAATGTCCACAAGTCAGTAGCCTTTGTATACCCCAATAACAGCCAAGATGAGAGGCCAACTAAGGATACAACTCCATTCACCATAGCTTCAAAGAAAATTAAATACCTAAGAATATACCTAACAAAAGAGGAGAAGAACCTCTATAAAGAAAATTATGAAACCCTAAGAAATAACACAGGATACTAACAAATGGAAGAACATACCATGCTTATGGCTGGGAAGAATCAACATTGTTAAAATGTCTATACTTCCCAAAACAGTCTACAGATTCGATGCCATCCTGTCATTGAAAATACCAACATTGTACTTTCATGACTTGGAAAAAATAATTCTTCATTTTGTGTTAAACCAATACAAAAATAGAAAGCCCATATAGCTAAGGCAGTACTTAGTAACAAAAACCAAGCTGGGGGCATCAGCATACCCGACTTTAGGCTGTACTACAAGTCCATAGTGGTCAAAACAGCATGGTACTGGCACAAAAATAGAGCTATAGACATTTGGAATTGAATGGAAACCCAGGAAATGAAACTAACATCTCACAGTCACCTAATCTTTGATAAACCAAAGAAGAACATACACTGGGGGAAAGAATCCCTGTTCAATAAATGGTACTTAGAGAACTGGATATCCATCCACATGTAAAAGACTAAAACTGGACCTGCACTTTTCTCCACTCGCAAAAATTGACTCAAGATGGATAAATAAAAGACCTTAATTTAAGGCATGAAATGATAAAAATCTTCAAAGAAAGAATAGGAAAAACAGTTGAAGATATAGGCCTAGGGAAAGACTTTATGAAGAAGACTTCCATGGCAATTGCAACAAGAAAAATAAACAAATGGGACTTAATGAAACTGAAAAGATTCTATACAGCTAAGGAGGCAACAATCAAAGCAAATAGACAACTTACACAACAGGAAAGGATATTTGCATATTTTGACTCAGACCAAAGCTTGATAACTAGAATCTTTAGAGAACTCAAATTAATCCACAGGAAAAAAGCCAACAATCACATATATCAATGGTCAAGAGACATGAACAGAACCTTCTCTAAAAAGACAGACATATGGCTAGCAAGCATATGAAAAAATGCTTATTGTCTGTAATAATTAGAGAAATGCGAGTCAAAACCACCCTGAAGTATCATCTAACCCCAGTGAGAATGGCCCACATCACAAAATCTTAAAACTACAGATGATGCCATGAATGTGGAGAGAAAGGAACACTTTTACACTCCCGGTGGGACTGCAGACTAATACAATCTTTTTGGAAAAAGTCAAAGCCTCAAAGAAGTCAAGCCAGATCTCCCATTTGATCCTGCAATCCCATTACTGGCATCTACCCAGAGGGGACAAAATCCTTTTACTATAAGAACACTTGCACTAGACTGTTTATCGCAGCTCAATTTACAATCACCAAAATGTGGAAACAGTGTAAATGCCCACTAATCCAGGAATGGATTAACAAGCTGTGATATATATATATCATGGAATACTATACAGCTATTAAAGAAGACAGAGACTTTACATCTTTTGTATTAACCTGGATGGAAGTGGAACACATTATTCTTAGTAAGGCATCACAAGAATGGAGAAGCATGAATCCTAAGATACTCAATTTTTATATAAGGACCATTAATGACCTAGTACACAGTGGGGGTTAGGGGAGGGGAGGGCAGAGAGAGAGAGAGTAGAAGGAAGGGGGTGAGAGAAAGGAAGAACATAGAAAGCGAAGGAGTGGGGATGGGAGAAGGGAAGAGCAAAGGGAGGGAAGAAAGAAGGGGGTTGGGTGTCTCGGTGTCTTTGGGGGGCAAGACACAACTATAAGAGGGACTATACCTAACAAATGCAGTCAGTGCATTTGTTTCTTGTACAGAAGATAAAATCTTGTCCATTTGATGGCTGTGTAAAGTAAATATAGTGTTCCTCTCCAAAATTATTTACTGATTCGAGGTTTTAGGCTGATAATGTTAAAAAACTGCTTCAGAAGGCCCCTCCCCCAAAGCCCCTTTCTGCCCCTAAAGTTACAACTTCTCCCTAGCACAGGGAGTGACCTGCTTACCTCATCACCCTGTTCCAATTTTCCGCTGCCCGCCCCTAATGGCTCTTTCCCGCTGAAAGAATAACTCCTTATTGGTTATCCCACCAGCCCATCACATTGTAAAACTCCCCTATATAAGAATATGTTTCCCGCCATCTCTCTCTCATCTCCTTCTGCCTTCTTTCTCTCTCTCTCTCTCCCATCTTCCCCCTCACTCTTCTCTACTCTCTCTCTCTTCTCTTCCCCACTCTCTCCTTATCTTTCTCTCCTCTTTTCTCTCTTCCTCAGTGCTGCTCTGCAGCCTCCCTCCCCTACCAATAAAGACCTTTCCTACAAGCCTTGGTGGTCTGAGAATTCTCTGCCGGTCGGAGTGCCCCTCTTTCAGATAAGATTAAAAATAAACGAGGAGGTAAAAACCTGCAACTTTCCAGTTTGCCAGAAACAAGCACTGACAAATATAAAAATTATAAAGCAATAAGCAAATATTTAGAAATAAATTTGATGATAAATATACAAAAATAAATATGATGAGAAATATACACAGCACTCTTCCACACACATACATGTGTTTCCATGCACCAGAGATAAATGCTGCCTCTTAGCAAGAGTAGTTAACTGAATAGCTGATCACATCGAAGACCAAGTATACTCTTAGATGAGAAGAATAATTTCATAATGATGCTAATAATTTTCAAATAAAAGATAAATTTTTAGAAATTTTTCTAACAGTAGCATCAGGAGAAGAAACCACAGATTTTTATGTGTTCTACTTCAAACTTAAAAATAATTCTTGCATAACAAAAAAAATTATGAGCAAAAATAAAATAGAAAAAATGAAAATTCAAACATTGCTTGGACATGTACGGCATACACCTATTCATATTTTAATATGCAAAGGGAAGGGCTCAACAAGTAAGGAAAAAGTACAAATTAACAAGAGTAAATACAATGGGTAATTTAAAAAAATGAATACCAACACATTCAAAAAATTTCAGCCTCACTAGGAAAGAAAAAAACAACATATTAAATCTAATTATTTTAGGTAAGAATCATCAGAGATGTAAATGTGTGTGCGGTCATTTACAGATTAATAAATAGATGATAGAAATAAACTGATAATATAGAAAAGTAAATTATATAATTTTTGATATGTAGCCTTATTCTGTTTGCTAGGATTTTATTTTACAAGTTTGGTTCAACATGCATAAATCATAAATGTAATTCACCACAAAATCAGAAACAAAAACAAAGACCATATGATCCTGTCAATAGATATAGAAAAAGTATTCGGTAAAATTCAGCACCCTTTTTTGACAAGAACACTTAAGGAAATAGGCATAGATGGAATATTTCTTAAACTGATAAAAGCTATTTACAAGAAACCCACAGCCAACATCATAGTTAATGGAGGATAACTGAAAGCATTTCCATATAGAATTGGAACCAGAAAAGGATGTCCACGATCGTCACTATTATTCAACATTTTACTGGAAGTTCTATCACCAGTGCAACCAGGCAAGAGGATAGGAAGAAAATTCAAATGGGGAAAGAGGAGTTCAAACTCTTGCTCTTTGCTGATGATATGATCCTATACTTAGAAAACACTAGAGACTCGACCACAGTCTCTTAGAAGTGATCATGAAATACAGTAAGGTCTCAGGTTATAAAATCAATATCCACAAATCAGTAACCTTCATGTACTCCAATAACAATCAATCTGAGAATCAAATCAAAGATACAGTATCAAAGAAGCTTCAAAAAAATGAAATACTTGGGAATATACCTAAACAAAAGACATTAAAGATCACTATAGAGAGAATTATTAAACACTGAGGGGAGAACTTAACAAATGGAAGAAGAAACCATGCTCATATCCAGGAAGAAGCATCTTTGTTAAAACACTCATACTATCCAAAGCAATCTACAGATTTAATGCAATCCCCATCAAAGCACCAATATCGTACTTTGAAAACTTGAAAAAATAGTACCTAATTTTTTATGGAACTAGAAAAATATCTAAATAGCCATTCAAGTCTAAGAAATAAAAACAAATCTGGAGGCATTTTAGGATGATTGTTACCAGATTTTAGGATAAAATGTTACTGGATGAAGAGAGTCTGGCCTACCTATCATTGTCAGCCAAATGCAAAGATGGAGATTAAGTACAGCAAGCTTTATTTTCGGAAGGCCAGAGATTTTGGAGGAGAGGGAGAGTGGCCTCTCAAATCTGTTCTGCCTCAGTTATAACTTTAATAGTTTTTATAATAGGATACAAGGAAACAAACCTAGACAATTTTAACTTTATCTAAATGAATCATCAAGAAAACAACATAAAGGTAGCATTTATTCTAACAACATAACAATACTTAACATAAAAGTAACCTTTACTCTAACAATATAACAATACTTATTGTTTAAGTGTTACTATCTCCCTCAAAGTCCTTTGAGATAATTATCCTCATAATAAATGAGAAACTTTAACTAGATAATCATATGTTATGCTTCCCCCATGTATGTGGTAAAAGAATGTGGCTCAGCAGCCCGGTTGAGTTGTATTGCTTCAGTTCAGCTTCTCAGAGTCCACTGGGTAGGTTGCTTCTCTGACTTCATTTTCCCACTATTATTACATTTCATATCTGTGAAATAGTTTTTAAATGGAAATAATTATTATTTAACTGCATTCATTCAGGGTTAAGATTAAAGTTACACTGGGAGCAGCAGGCAGCACAAAAACAAGGAGCATACTGAATATAACAAACAAAAATGGCTAAAAATAATATACTTCCAATCCTGATGATTAAAGGGCTTAACCATAGTCTCCACATAGTTCGATGATTAAAGGGCTTAACCATAGTCTCCACATAGTTCTACTATCCACTGGTCAGGCTTGGGTTCTTTGGTTTCTCAGGGGGATAAAGGTTGATGTGGGAATGATGTAATTCCAAACTTGATGGCCACTGCGGGAGCGGGGGGAGTCCAATTTCCCTGTAGTCCTTCATCAGGCCCTTCCATCCAAGTCCTGAGGAGAACCTGGTCACTGGCTGGAATTCATGCATGTTTCACAAAGCAGGGAAAGTGGATACTTTTTAACATAATTCAGAGTCTGGCATAGTGATATGGGCTAATCTTAACTGGGGTTAGGTGACTCACACCTTTCACCACTCATAAAAATTGATTCAACATAGATAAAAGATTTTTCACCTTTTTTGTTTGTTTGTTTTGCAGTTTTTGGTTGGGACTGGGTTTGAACCCACCACCTCTGGTATATGGGGCCGGTGCCCTGCTCTTTTGAGCCACAGGCACCGCCCCATGGAGAAAGGATAATCTTTTTTTACCTTTTTTTTTTTTTTTGGAAGTTTTTGGCCAGGGCTGAGTTTGAACCCGCCACCTCCAGCATATGGGGCCAGCGCCCTACCCCTTTGAGCCACAGGCGCCACCTAAGATTTTTAATTTTTTTTTTTTTGCAGTTTTTGGCCAGGGCTGGGTTTGAACCCAGCACCTCCAGCACATGGGGCCAGCGCCCCACTCCCTTGAGCCACAGGAGCCACCCGATAAAAGATTTTTAAATCTGAGGTATGAAATGACAAAAATCCTAGAAGAAAGTGTAGGAAAAACTCTTGAAGATGTCAGCTTAGGGAAAGATTTTATGAAGAAGACTTCCATAGCAAGTACAACAACAATGAAAATAAACAAATGTGACTTAATTAAACTGAAAAGCTTCTGTACAGCTAAGGAGACAACTACCAAAGCAATAGACAACCTTCAGCATGAAAAAAAATTCATATTACAAATATGATGAAGGCTTGATAAATAGGATCTACAGAGAACTCTAATTAATTAATAAAAAAAAGAGCTAACAATCCCATTTATCACTGGGCAAGAGACATGAACAGAACCTTCTCTAAGAAAGCCAGATGAATGACTAGAAAACATATAATAAATGCTCATCATCCCTACTCATTAGAGAAATGCAAATCAAAACCATTCTGAGATCTTAATAATACCTTTAAAGCTAGCTTTATTAACAATTATCAAAGTCACATGAATGTGAAGGCATTTGCGTTCTGTTTTTCTGATAAAATATTTTATTTAAGCATTTACTTTTTCCTCTTTTTTACAGGCCAATTAATTAGAACTTTTTTCATATTTTGGTAGTGAAATATCACAGGCACATGAGGCACATGACATATATAGGCACACACAGACAGACATACAGACAGAAGCAGTATTTGCCAGCTTTTAAACATGTATTTTATATACCAACTATTGGTCTTTCAATTACCTAATTTATTTATCTAAGCAGTTTACCTACATTTTGCCTACCATTTTAAGTTATTTTTCTGTTAACCATTTTTATACCCTATAAATTAGATATATAACACAGACCATGGATTAAAATATAGTTTTAATTATTGTTTTTAAACTCACAAATTTGACCAAGGAAATAACAAACCTAAGCATTTTAATGAGACTTATTATTTAAATAATGTAACATCATTATAATAACTTATCATCCATTTCTCTCCAGAGTCTAGATGGTACATGGGCCAGGCTGTGTTACAGTAAAACTTCATTTTTTTCTTAGTCACTGGTGGGTAACCATACTGAGACCATCAGACAGAATCCACCCCAAAGGGCTGTTTTTAGGAAGAGAGGCCTGAGTTCTCATAATATAGGTCAGATATACACAACACCAAATTTCTTAAGAACAAAACTGTAACTGGCAAGAACTAAAGTTCTCAGCACATAACCAGAATAAAGAAGTAAATTAGTGATGTCAGTGATGAGGGTGCATAAGAACAGAGCCTAAAGACTCCAAGAAAGAATCTAATGGCAGTGTTGCTAAAAGCCTTCAATCTCTGCGCCCCTGTGCCCACCTGTCCAGGTGACCACTAGGCTTTCTTTGCATGACACTTACCAAAGCAGTCTAGGGCTCCCTTTATGTTCAATAGAAATGTTACTAGACAAAGGTGTCTAGCCACCTGTCACTGTTAGCCAAATGCAGAGATGGGGATTAAGCCCAACAAGCTTTATTGTCAGAAGGTTGGCAATTCTGGGAAATAGTAAGAGTAGCCTCTCCATTTTGTTCTGCCTGAGTTACAATTCTAATAATTTTTATAATGAAATACAAGGAAACAAAACTAGAAAAATTTAACTTTAACTGACAGAAAACAACATCAAAATAGTGTTCACTCTAACAATGTAACATGTTTGAACAACAGAAAAATAACCTTCACTCTAACAATATAGTAATAAAAGTAACCATTACCCTAGTAAAATATCTAAGACAGTCAGCAAAGAAAACAATATCAAAGTAACTTTTGCTCTAACAATACTTATTGTCTATGTGCTACTCCCGATCCCAAAGTCTTTTGAGATAAATATCTTCACAATTGTGGTGAAACCTTACCTAAATATCATAGCAAGTATGTGGGAAAGAAAGTGTGCTGAGAAAACTAGGTTATCTGTACTGTTTCAGCTCAGCTTCTCAGACTCCATCTTGTAGGCTTCTTTCCTGGCTTTAGATACATTTCATCATGTGGAAGATTGAACCTATAGTTGGGCATCATCTAGGTTTTCTATCAGAAATGATTGGTGGTTTTAATCCCTTTAATCATTTTTTACAAATTGTTTCTTTTTTGTTGTTGTTTGTTTGTTTTTTACCTGAGATGGTCAATCAGGTATAGCCACAAGAGGGGAGACAGTAGAGGCTCAGAAAAACAAAGTGTGTTAATTTATTTTATTTATTTATTTGAATAATTTTGATGAACTTTGGCTTATAGATAGACCTGGTTGCCTGGCACCTGATCTGAGACTACTTAGAGAGAGGAATATTGTCTTCTGGGGTGTCCAGACCAAGTAGAAGAGGCTCTGAACTGGCTAATTTGCATATAAAAGATATTTCATATGCAAATTTTTAAGAATTTTTAAATAGAATTTTTATATTTGCTATTTTTAAGAATTGGCCAGTCCCCAGACTTGCAGTCTCTTCTCAGTCAGAAAGATTGTTTAAGATGTTAAAACATGGTAACATACAGAAAACTGAAAGATTTTCAAGGCAATGTGACTTTCCTGTGATTTGCCTGAGTCTCAAAATCCACATTACCATTTCACTTTTTCAATAGTTATTGATATTGCTTATCAGCAAAAAAATGAGTTTCAGCAAACAAACATATTGGAAGTAGAATATGTGAATTTAGTGCCAATGCTACTATTGGCAGAGTAACATCGTATAAACCCAGGCCTCTCTCTGGAATTCTGTTTTCTCATCTCTACAATTATCTTTTTCAACAAGATTCGTAATCATCAAAACTTGGCCTTTATACATGGCACCTCATTGCACAAAACTCACCCTCAGGAACCCAACCCATCTTGGTTAAAGGGATTACATCACTCTTTCCAAAGAGCCTAACTGTGGTCTCAGAAAAATCTTCATCACAGCAATCCAGAAAACCCGCAGTGATCTGTGATATGGGTATGCACCATAAAACCCATTGTTCTGCCAAGATCTCTTCCTGGACCATTCTTTTGAATTCTTCTTCTGTGTGAAGAATTCCTCACATTGCTTTGAGCATTATTAAAGAGTGTCTGCTGCTTGTCAGACCCTACTGTCATGTTTCAGGCAGCTTTTTTAATCCTTGGCTCATTGAATGCTCTGGGTCAAAAAATGACTAAACAGGCTCATGGGGGCTAGTTTGCACATCAAAGATATGCTATAGTCTGAGTCCTTTGCTAAAAGGTTGAGTTAGGTTACAATCTCATCACAGTGTAAAAGTGTTCCCTTCTCTCCACATCCACACCAGCATCTGTAGCTTTGAGATTTTGTGATGTGGGCTATTCTCACTGTGGTTAGGTGATATCTCAGGGTGGTTCTTCCTAGTAAGGTATCACAACAATGGAGAAGCAAGAATCCAATGTATTCAATATGAAACCAGTAGATGATCTAATACATACCCACATCAAGGTGGGGGGAGGGGGCCTAAGAGAGTGGGAAGAGGAAAGGAGGAAGAAGGATGGGGGTTACAGTGTATGGCACACCTCTTGGGGGTGGAACACAACTCTAAGAGAGACTTTACCTAACAAATTCAAGCAATGTAACCTAATTCTTCGTATCCTCAATGAACCCCAAACAATAAAATGACATGACTACTGACTAAACACACCAAAGTAAGGCAAGCATGAAACAAAGTTTATTGAGGAAGAGAAAGGTTTTCAGAGTAAGATATAGGCTTATAGAGTAGGATACCTTTGCTATAGACAGTGAACAGGTTCTCATTGTTGGAACAAGAAAAAGGCATGGGTTATTGCCACTGATTTTCTTCTATACTGTCTGGAGCAGAGATTGCCTTGGAACCAGAGTCTTATTGTACATACAGACCACCAGGAGCCTGTCTGAGAGCCCATGGGGGAGTGTGGATCACATGATAATTAGTTGTAAAAATGTTCTAGGTCACCTTTAAGATTTTCTTGTATTGGTTGTCGACCTACAGACTCTACAACATCTTTTTTCATTTGGCACACTAAGTGTGATTGATAAATTAGTAGGGTGATGGATGGCACCAAGAAGATAGACCTTGTCCTCCCTGGGAGAGCTAGATTCTTAGCTATCTACCTAACACTAGGATGGGTCCTGGAAGAACAGTTGCCTGCTGCTCTCTGGTCCCCTGCACTCCTCCCCACAGATGGCCCTATATTTCTTATGTGAAACTACTGAATTTTTAGGAAAATCATGCCAAAAATTATTCTATGTGCTACATAATGACTACATATTTTTTAGAGGCCAATAGTATAGTGACATTATGAATCTCAGAACAGTTACCTAAATCTTTAGAAATATTGCTCATACTCTTCCTCAAGTTACTGCTGAAAGGGCTGTACACTACTAACCTACTGCCAATTTTATTCTTAGTAAATCAACAACTATATCTGGGGCAGAATTTTCTATTTCTTTATGGAGAAACTCAGGCCAAGGCAACAGAGTCATCTAAATGGCAGAATGAGTTAATTGTAATCTAAAAGACAAGTCAATCTTTCCTTCAACCATTACTAATTCTTTTTGATAAATTTGAAAAACACTTGGTGCTCCCCTTGGGATGAGAAAAGTATCTTCCTAAGCCAAGAGGAGATCCAGTTAGTCAGCCACTGGAGGAGGGGGACCTTTAAAATAGGATTTTAGTTCACAAATGTAACTCCCATTACAGTATCATAAACAACAGTTTCACTGCTGTAATAATTCTTGTACTATGAGTATTCATCTCTTCTTCCCCCTGTCTCTCTCTATGGCAACTACAGATCTTTCTATTGTCACCACAGTTATATATATTTTCCAAAATGGCATATTGTTGGAACCATACAGTTTCAAACTTCTCAAATTGGTTTCTACTACTTAATAATATGTATTTAAATTTCCTCCATGTCTTCTAATGGCTTGCTAATTTATTTCAATTTTGATCAAATAACATTGCATTGTGTGGCTGGGCCACTGTTTATCCATTCAACTACGAAGGATATCCTGATTAGGTTTCAGTGACTATGAAAAATCTACAATGAATCTTCACATTTTAGTTTTGTGTAAGCATAAGTTTTCAAATCAGTAAGGTTAATATCAAGAAGTACAATTTCCATGTTATATGGCAAGATCATGTTTAATTTTGTAAGGAACTGCCAAGCTGTCATACAAAGTGACTGTACCATTTTGCATTTGCACCAATAAAGAATGAGAGCTCCTATATTTCACGAGCATTGGTATTTTCATTATTTTAAACTGTAGCCATTGATATATTACTGGATACAGGGGTCCCTCTGCCTGTCATTGTCCAGCCAATGTGCAGATATGGGTGATAGGTCCATTACGCATTATTATTAGAAGGCCAGCAGTTCTTCAGAACAGTGAGAATGGCCTCTCCAAGACTATTCTGCCTTGGTTAGAAATGCAGCCATTTTTTGTTTTTGAGATGGAGCCTCAAGTTGTCCCCCTGGGTAGAGTGCTGTGGCATCACTCACAGTAATCTCCAACTCCTGCCTCTGCCTCCCAAGTAGCTGGGACCACAGGCGCCTGCCACAATGCCCGGGTATTTTTTTGGTTGCAGCCATCATTGTTGTTTGGTGGCCAGGCTGGATTTGAACCCGCCACCTTAGGTGTATGTGGCTGGCGCCTTAGCCACTTGAGCCACAGGCGCCGAGCCAGAAATGCAGCCATTTTTATAGCAATTTGCAAAGAAAAGGCATCCAGTGAATTACAACTGAATGTAGAACTTAATGTACAGCCATATTAAAGTAATTTTTACTCAGACAATGGAACACTATCTCTCTCCTCCTGAGATTGTTTGCTTAGTTTCTTAAATTATACATCTTTATGGTCTGAGTCTGAGGATTAAAATGTCAAAGAAGAAAATGTTGCTTAAGCAAAGTGGTGATGTGGCAGTCAAATAGTCTTTTAATTTTAAACTAAACTAAAGTAAGCTGTAGCCTAACTGACTCCATCTTCCTATTTCTCATTCTTAACCATACTAAGTGTATAGCTCATTGTTATTTTAATTATTTTAAAGCATGCATTATCTATTTTTTTCTAATTTTTATTAAAATCTACTTTCAATCACTATATTTGTGATATTAACTTTTCCTCACTATCAGTCACCTATTTAGTACACTTTAGTATACTTAACAAGACAGTACCCTTACATATGTGAATGATAGATTGAAAAAAAAATAGGAGAAATTTATAAAAAATGCATATAAAGGCAATCATATTTGTTAAGAATAATTAAAATAATAATCATTATTTATAAAGATTTATTATATTTATCATTTTACTTGAGCATTACAGTGTGTCAAAGAAAAAATTGGTATTAACTCAAATTTTACCAAAGAGGAAATTGGGCCTCAGATACATCACATGATTGATGAAAGTTCACCCGGTCATTACATGCTAAAATTGATGCTCAGTTCTCACAAGTCAGTATCTTCCTTCTCTTCTGATTTATTGTATCATTTGAACTTCATTCTGGGTTGGAAATACTCACTCCTACTATCTGGTACATGGTGTTTTTCAAGGCAGTGTGACAAGATTGAGGGAGCTGAGAACCTCCACTCAGAGAGCCTTAGGAAGTTGCTAACCATGCTCATAGAACCAGATGTACTTTATCAATGAGCTTTCCAACCCAAGCCACAGTGTTCCAGGGTGGGAAATCCAGCACCACAGGAGTGCTCTACTTGGATAAAAATTTTGTCTAATGCTCATAAATCTTTTCAGTACAATAGGAGAGTGGCTGTGTTTCATTTGCCCATCATCTCTGGGATCTGTGAGCAGCAGAACATCACTGACCCTGGCTGTGGTTGTGTCCAGCTGGTCAGTGCACAAAGCCAGGGAAGCAGTGCGCAGAGGTGGTACAAGGCATCTGAGATGTGGTCCTGGCTTTTAGTACTAAAGCCATTTTTCTCTAGATCTCAGCTTCCTAAAAGGTAGTGGTACTAAGTCAAGCATTTCCCAGCTCTAAGTTTCAAAGAAAAAGCTGATTATTTCCTTCCCTTCAGCCAATGAAAAGTATCCAGTGCTGAAAAGAAGGAAAAATGTGCTGCTCACTATTTCTTTGGAAGAAAAAGATTTTAGAAATAGGTCCATCATTAGTAACATTTAAAGAAAGATTCCAGCAGTCTAATAATCCTAAAGAATTGGGAAGAAGCTGAAAAGCAATTATAGAAATTGCTAGTTAATGGGGGCACTTTTTTCTCAACTACCTTACACTATGTCTTTCAATGTAACAATTATTAGCCACATTAAAAAAGTTGCATCACAGAATCCTTACCCCTCAGAGGTTTATTCTTGGCCTTTCTGCAGAATGTGACATATTTCTTTCCCAGCTCCAAATTTAGATAAAAGAAGAATGTTTTCAGTCATTACCTAGAGAAGAGCTTTTGGGATCTCTAAATCCTTGTGTGAATCTGCAAATAGATATCCCTTTTAAAGTTTTATGATATTTTACTCTCTTTCAAATGCCAGCATTCCTAAACCTTCCATAAAATCTATCCATGGATAGTTAAAGAATGTAGTCAAAACCACCAGTTTTTAAGAGGCCATTGAAGAAGGGTAGACAATGTCATTTGAACCAGATGTCTGGGGACATTCATATACATGGATTGCTTTGGAATCAGTGGGAACAGAGAATAAACTCAAGTGGTGTTTGCAGAACTCAGGCATTAATTATGTGTCAGTGTTACAGTAGTTTCACATTTTGAGGAAGGTATTGACATTGCCAGTTGCTGCCAGAATTCTCTGCTTTGTCTGTGATGGAATCACATATACTTCTGAACAGATGTGGTGGTTTTAGCCTGTCAGAACTATTTTCTTGGTGCACCCTGGGCCACTCGACATCTTGCCACAACTCTCTTCAAGGCCCCTGCAACATCTCTGTTCCTGAGACTATAGATGAGAGGGTTTAACAGAGGGGTGACTATGGTATAAAAGGCAGAGAAGACTTTGTCTTTGATTGGGGTGTGGTAGGATTGTGGAAGCATATACATGTACAAGGCAGCCCCATAAAACAGAGTCACCACAATCATGTGTGATGAGCAGGTGACAAAAGCCTTCTTCTTCCCTTCTGCTGACTTCATCTGCTGCACTGTGATGAGAATCTGGGAGTAGGATGCAATCACCACAGAGAAAGGGATCAGCAACATCATGACACAGCAAATGTACATCACTGTTTCATAGGCAGCTTTGTCTCCACAGGCCAGCCTCAGCATGGTGGGTGCCTCACAGAAAAAGTGATTGATTTCATGAGATGCACAGAATGGAAGACTCATGGTGATGGGGGTGAGGAGAAAACTATCCAAAGCACCCCCAAACCAAGAGCTGGCTAAGATCATCCAGCAGACCCGTCGACTCATGAGGACAGGATAGCGGAGGGGGTGGCAGATGGCCACATAGCGGTCATAGGCCATGAGCCCCAGCAGGAAGAATTCAGCCCCTACAAAGCCCATGTAGAGAAAATATTGGGCTGTACAGGCAACAAAGGAGATGGTTCTCTTGCCCACAAGGTAATCAACTAACATCTTGGGTACAGTGGTGGAGATGTACATCATGTCAATGAAGGAGAGGTGGCCAAGGAGGAAGTACATGGGCATGTGGAGGTGAGGGTCTGTGTGGACTAGGAAGATCATGACCCCATTCGCTACCATGGCCATGAAGAAGATGGCACAAATGACACTGAAAAGAAATCCTGAGGCTTTACTTTGAGTGAAGAGCCCTGTGAGGATGAAGTCACTGGACAAGGTCTTATTGTTTTCATTCATGGTGTTGAGTTTGATCTAGAGGCATAAGAAGAGATGTATGAGGTTAATGAATATCATGAAAAATAAAATGAATCACTTAAAAATGTTTGTATAAGCATTATTATTTTAGAATAATATAACTAAATCAATCAATTTTTGGTGGACTGGATTAGTGGCTTCTTCTTTCCTGGCAATTTCTTCTTGATGAAGAGCAATTCCAAAGCTAGCTCCTTGCTGCAGAAGAATAAATGGAAATTGGTGCTTGCAACTCAGAGTTGGCTCCATTTGTTTCTACACAGAAATGTGGTACAACTGCAAGACAATTAATTCAAACAATTCAAACTACCAAATACAGTAATTCAGTAAGACATTTAATGGAATTGGGCATTTTTGTGATAATCTTAAAACTGAACAGTCTTTTATATATATGTGTACATGTAACAATAATTCTATCTATACTTATATATACTTTTTAATTAGAATTAACAATTAACAATAAACACACATATATGCAAATATAGATATAAAACAAGATCTGCAAATGAAATGCTAATAAGCTACATTAAAAATTAGATACTGTGTAAATAGAGTGGAAATTAGGAAATATCAGAAAGCAGCTTTCATTCACTTATTTATTCATTCAATTATCTACCATGATCTATCACTTCACTAGATACTCCTAGATATCTAGGAGCTATAGATACCACCAACAAAGTTCTGTTTCTCTTGGAACATATAAGGGAAGAACTAATAATAAACCAATACATATATAATTAATAAGAATCTAACATCTTTCTCTCAGTAAATGAGACAGAAAAGATAGATTTTTACTTATAACTATAACAGAAAGACAACTATAAGAGTAAGATTAACTTGGAAAAGCACAAAAAAACTTCAGTAGCTAGTATTAAAATGAGTTCAAAGAATAGATACACATGTATATGAATGTGTGTGTGTTCTAAAACACTTGAAAATATGGAAGAAAAAATATACAATAACTCAAAAGATTTTTTAAAAGTATGCAATGAAATTATACTCTTATAGAAAGAAGCTATTTTAACTGTAGCTAAAACATGATGCATAATAAACATATTTAAAATGTGGGTTTTACTCTTCAAAGAAAGCAAACTAGAAAAGTACAAAACAAAAAAATAGATTTAAAAGATGCAAAAACAGAAAGACTTTAGCATATACAGACTATAACTTAAGGTAATGTTATAAATGGAATAAGGAATAATTCTATAATTTGAATTTTAAGTGTGATTACTATATTCAGTTGGTCTCCATAGAACAATTACTGTCACTAAAGTATATTAGAACTCTAAAATAATAACAGATTTACATGTAAATCAGAGAATTTTAAATACTTTTTTCATCTGCTTAATGTATTACATAGAGTTGGGGGTGTCCAATCTTTTTTCTTTCTTGTTGCACATTGGAACAATAAAAGTTGCCTTAGGCCACATATATACAGGTCTGTATATACTTTTTGCTATATCTAACACCACAGATAAGCAAAACAATTCTTTACAAAATCAGCATGTGGTCCACAGGATGTAGGTTGGACACCCTGGTAGGACCAAAGGAAGTTCAAGGGTGCATTAAATTAAACGTGTCATGAGTAGATGTTTATGGCATATAGCTAAAGGTATACCACAGACAAAATTTTATAGCATCTCATAATGTATTTTTATAGAAAAAAAGTGATATAAATAAAGATCCAACCCAATGAATTAGAAAAATATCTGCAAAGTAAATTTAAATAATAGGAAGAGAATATAAAAGATTGAAATAGATATTCATGGACTCGAAAATAAGTTACTATGTATTTAAAGAACTGGATCTTTGAAACTAAAACAAAATAGACCTACTTCTAACCATGCTAATAATAGGTGGGGGAAGAAAAATCACATAAAGCAAGCATCACTATAAATAAGAAAAATGATCTTACCACAGATACGAGAAAAATAGCAACGTATTTACATATGGAAGGTTATTTCAATATTACATTAATAGTGTTTAAAGTTTCAACAATAAAAATGATTTTAAGATATTTTTGTACCCTTATATGAGTGTATGTATACATATCATATAATTATAAATAGAAATAATTCATATACACACATATGTAATCAAATTGCTAAGAAATACTAGAAAAGATCTCTAAATTTGGAAAAATTAAAAAAACTATAGAGTTATGCTCCCTCAAAAATGCTTAGTTCAGAAAGTATCCCATGGAAAATCTTGAGAGTAGAAAATTTTAAAATTGCTGAAGTATGTAAAAGATATGGAATTAATTTTCAACTTATTTTCTGCATAACCTCCAAAACACAAATACCCATATATAAACTAATTTCACATATATGAATATTTCTTAAATGAACATTGATTATTAAGATAAGCAATACATTAATAGTGACATGTCTGCAAAACTGTCATAGAAACTCCTTCCCTTTCTATACTCTTAACATCCTCCAAAGGTTCTATGTTGTTTTTGAGCTAAAGATAGCAATCCTGAGTGTGGTGTGTCTGTCGCTGAGGGACGAGATTGCCCAGTTCTTTGTTGTCCCAGGCTCTGCTGATGCCTAGCACTTCTCTCTCTGAGGACAGCCTGACCCAGGGCTCTCTCCATATGGAGCAAAATTCCCCTCTTTTTATCCCATTCCTGCAGCCCCAGGACTCAGCTCTCATGAACTCCTTGCAAGTGTCCCATTTGTGAACAGATATTTGTTCATAATATCAACAAAATATTTCCATACAACAATATAACTGGTAATGTACTGAACTTGGAGAAAAATTAGAAAGTTAATAAAAGTCAGTTCTAATAAAAGTACCAATAGAAAAATTTTCTAGAGAAACTTGGAGAAATAATTCTAAACTTGATTGAAAGGATGAGCATGTATTTATTGTCCAGGGTAAAGAAATGTTAAAAATTGACTTTACTCTCTGAAAGACCAACATGAAATGCAGAAGCTGAACAACTGAACAGAAAAACAAGGCTGAGAAACTAAACAGGAGCATATCTAGAAACAAACGCCCCAGTTCTTATGTGAATGCTGCACATAAGAAAGATGAAAATTCAAATAATTGGGAAAGATGGATTTTATATTACTTTTTATTACAAAATAACACACAGCAAGAAAAATCAATTCATTTATTTTATCCTGACATTTGCAAATATTCTTTCCCATTTTGTAAGGGGTACATGTTTTGGTAGGGATGACTGTAAATTTTTCTTCCACATCACTGTAATTTGAAGTCAGGATACAGAGAGATAACAAAATCCTACCTCTGTAAGGAATGATACTTGTAAATGCATCATAGCTCAAAAGCTTAAATGCAAAAGGTAATTTTCTTACGACTTTGGTATAGTGTTTGAATCTCTTTAAGAACACGTATATTACTTTGTAACATGGAAAAATGTGTTTAAAGAGTGACAGTAACATTTAGAATTTATATTTTGAGGACATGGGCAATATCATGCCCTGCTAGTAGATGTAACTTAAACATTTTTCTAAAAGTGGCAACATATATCAAACTTTTAAACAATCTATAAGTTAAGCATTATTATGTGTTTATTCTGAGGAAATAAGTAGTATGAAGATGTATGTATAAAGATGTTAAATAAATTATTGCTTTGACAATAAAAATAAACTGGAAACAATCTAAATGGTCAACTTTACCAGGCTGACTAAATTAAACAGCACTTAGTTTATATTACACTCATTGACAATAATGGTTTGTTGTAAAGTAAAGCTGTGACTAATTTATTTTGTGTAAAAACACAGCCTTGCCTCTTTAAAGACATAGATGAGCATAGATAAATTGTCATCACCTGTAGTTCGCCTACCACGGTCTAGATTAAGACAGGAAAGAATCAGCCCCACGGCAGAAATGAGGCCCAAGGTAGAGTTACTGGAAGACTGCTGAATGGAAAGGAAATTGAAGTCAGGAATAGACTTCACCAGGGCACCCCAGAACCTGATGATTTATTTTACTTACTGTAAACTGTGATCTGTATATTTCATGCCTTTTCAAATAAAATGGACAGACTCTGATAGTTCTCAGAGTTCATGGAAGACAGCTTAGTTACCCTGGGATGCTCTCTAACTTCAGACCAGAGAGAAAACTATGCTACCTTTGTCCCCATGACACCCTTGTCTCTATAATTCTTACAGTTCTCTCTGATGTTTTTATTTTCTGCCTGTTTCTGCCTTCTCAAATACACTGTGAGCTGTTTGAAAGTGCAGTCATTTGGGGTTGTCCAACCCACTCCTGAACTGGCTGCAGGTAGATTATTTGAGAGCGATTTTGCTTACCTGGGGGTGTCAGATATCAAGAAAAGCACCCAGACCTTTTCCTTATGCTCATCAGCTGTTGTTAGTGTTTGTGTATTTAAGATGTGGCCAAATAACAATTTTTACTCTTTCAATACGTCTTGACAACTAAGTTTTTGTCAGATTTACCTCTATACTCCTAAATTGTGCTTCATCTATTTTCAATCCAATCTTTTAAAAGTAAAGCATCCTGCTTTCTCATACCTTCACCAAAATCCCTGCTTTCCAGTGCTATTCAATCTAACTATTTTCTAATCTTACCTAAGTCTCTGTGCTTGAAACTAATATCATGTTTGTGGGAACTGAATCTGAATAATTTCAAATCTGTAACTTCCTTCCTCATTCTTCTCGCAGTTAAACACATTATCCAAGAGAACCAATTGCTTTCTTACCCTGAGCATGGAGATGCAAGTTGATGACAATAGATCACTTATAGATATCTGGAGAAAGCAATATTATTTAAATCTTGTGAATTTGTCTACAACTTCATAAAATGTAAGATGTTAGAAACTGAAGAAATAAAAGAAATATCCTTGATCTCCTTGTTTTTTGTCTCTGTATTAGCCTTTTTCTTTTCCCAAAAATATGACAGAGATCTAGTTTGAAGGACTCAAAATATCAAAAAAAAGAACATGTTAATAAGTATTTGAAGATGACCACTTACCTGGAAACTTGGATTTCATCATTCAACACCAGCCACACTTTGGGGCACACAGCACCAGGGAACCAAAGAGCAGAGACTCTAAATAACATATGGAATGACCTCATAACCATGCTGAGATTTCTTAGGGAGAAAGCTCCTTCTAAAAACTGAGGGACTATCAATTAAGCTGGTTCTGGTTGACAATAAAAACTTTCCTCAGAATGTCTAAATGGCAAGCAGAGACTGTGTCCTAAAACAAATAATTTGGCAAATAAATGGCTTGAGAACACCTGTTGTATCATCAGTTTCCTTATGTCATTTTTCCCCTAGAGGGGAAATTAGTAACATTGGGAAAATTGCCAAGGGGAGAGAAATTTTTCACATGGTCATTTAGTTTCTCACTTTAACAGCAGTCATGAGCTCTAATCCCTGCATTTTTCTTTTCAGGGGAGCAGCTTCCCAATAAACACCACTCTTTAATCAAATGGCACTGAAAAAACTTTTGTAAGCACCAGTTCAATAAAAGCACTGAATGATCTGCTAAAAAAAGAAACCAGGCAGGTTTCTGCTGAACAGCTTAATTAATATAAAAACCCAATTTACTATTTCTATAGTTGTTTCTATTTCTAGACCCATTTGAACACAAGATCAGAGATCAAGTTCATGAAAAAGTACTTTATTCTAGATTAAGGGTTTTCATCTCATGAAAAACACACCATTTTCATTTGAAAAAATAAGCATTGGCTTTATTTTTAAAAGCAACAATCCATTTTAGAGGAGTTGAAAACTGTGGAAAATTTTTAATATGTTTCTCTAATACAGAACAAAAATTGTGATAATCATTTGGAAACCTTCATTATGCTCAGTTTCTCCTTGGGAATATCTGACTCAGAGGTCTGGGATGATTTTTTTGTGTGCCTACCTAAAACTGGAATAAATGAGAGTACTGAAAATTATCAGTGGTTTATCAATCTTCTGTTTCTGTTACATCCAAAGAAAACATTTTCTCTTTTTATAGATTGTCTCTTTACTCTTTTGATTATTTTTCTGGTTGTGCAGAACCTTTTTGGTTTAATTATGTACTACTTTTCTATTTCTGTTTTTTCTCTTAGCTTTTGGAATCTCAGTCATCATTTTTTCCCTAGACCACTGTCTAGAGGAGCATTTTCTATGTTTTCTTCTAAGGTTTTTACAGTATCAGGTCTTACATTTCAGTCTTTAATCCATCTTCAGTTAATGTTTATATATGGTAAACGATAAGGATCCAATCTGATTCTTCTGCATATGGCTACCTAAATTTTCCCAGCACCATTTATTGAACAGTGTACCCTTCATCCAGTGTACATTTTTTGTCTGCTTTATCAAAGATCAGTTAGTTGTAGGTATGTGATTTAATTTCTGAATTGTCTATTCTATCCAATTGATCTATGTGTCTACTTTTACACTAGTATATGGTATATGCCGTTTTGTTTACTGTAGGCTTGTAGCAGCATAATTTGAAGTTAGGTAGTATAATGCTTTCTAGTTTTGTTCTTTTTGCTTAGGATTGCTTTGGGTATTTAGGTTATTTATTTAGTTTCATATAAATTTTAGAATTTTTTTAATTGTATGAAAAAATGTCATTGTTATTTTGATAAAAAATAATTAAATCTGTAGATTCCTTTGGGCAGCATGGTCATTTAAAAAATATTGATTTTTTAAAAATCTGTGAACTTGGAATGCTTTTCCATTTGTTTGTGTCTTCTATGATTTCTTTCATCAGTGATTTGTAGTGCTCTCCTTGAAGAGATCATTCACCTCCTTGCTTAAATTTATTACTAGATATTTGGGGGTTTTTGCAGCTATTGTAAATGGGTTTGAGTCTTAATTTGGTTCTCAGCTGGACATTGTAAGTTTATAGAAATGGTGTTGATTTTTTGTATGTTGATTTTATAGTCTAAGACTTTGCTGAATTTGTTTATCAAATCTAGGAATCTTTTGGAGGAGTAGTTAGGGTTTTCTGCCAACAGATATAAGATCTTATTATCAGCAAACAGAGATATTATAACTTCCTCTTTTCTAATTTGGGTGTTCTTTCTCTTGCCTGATTGCTCTGGCTAGGACTTCCAGTAGTATGTTGAATAATATGCATCCTTGTTTCACTCTAGTTCTTTCCCCATTTAGTATGATGTTGGCTGTAAGTTTGTCATATTTGGCTTTTATTATTTTGAGGTATGTTCCTTTCATACTGAAATTTTTGAGGGTTTTTTTGTGATGAAAGGATGGTAGATCTTTTCCTGCATCTATTTTCAGGAGTTCTGTTTCTTCCTGGTTCAATCTCAGGGGGTTGTATATTTTTAGAAATTCATTCACTTTCTCTAAGTTTTCTAGTTTGTGATAGGGTGTAGTTTTATTTTTTTTCTAATTAATATGAGGGCACAATTTTTGGGTTACATTGTTCTCACTTCCAGGGTAAAAGTTCCATTTATAGAAGTGCCACAAGGAGGTGTAGTTTTCCAGATAGTCTAGTTTATGAGTATGAGTTGTTCCTAACAATCTGATAATCTTTTGCAATTCTGTGGTGTCTCATGTAAGGTATTCTTTGTCATTTCTAATTGTGTTTATTTGATCTTCTCTCTCCTTCTCTTGGACTAGTAGTGTAACTAGTGGTCCATCAATTTTGTTTACTTTTTTGAAGAAACAATATTTCCTTTCACTGATTCTTTGTAAAATTTTTGGTCTCCATTTTATTTAATTCTTCTCTGATATCCCTTATTCCTTTTTTTCTGCTAACTTTGAGTTTGGTTTGTTCTTCCTTTTCTAGTTCCTTGAGATGGAGTTGATGTTATGTTGGTATTTTGTGGTCTTTTTATGCTTTTATTGTAGGAATTTAATGCTATGAACTGTCCTATTTTGGCACTGTTATATTTGTTGCAGTTTGGTCAGGGCAGAGTTTGAACCTGCCACCTTCGGTATTTGGGGCCAGTGCTCTACGCAATGAACCACAGGCACCACCTGGCACTGATTTTTTTGTATACCACAGTTTTGGTATGTTATGTTTTTATTGACTCTCATTTCAAAAATGTTTAAAATTTCCATCTATTTCTTCATTGATCCAGTGATATCATTCAGTAGTATATTGTTTACTTTTCATATATTGGTATACTTTCTGAAGTTCCTCTTCAGAATGATTTCTAGATTTATTCCACTGTGGTCTGAGAAGATATTTGATATGATTTTGATTTTAACAAAATTTTTTTAAGACTTGTTTTGTGGCCTAAAATGATGTCTGTCTTGAAGAATGTTTTATGTGCTGATGAAAAGAGTGTATATCCTGCAGTTGTTTGGTGGAATGTTCTGCAAATTCTGTAAATGTATGTTAAATCCATTTGGTTTAAAGTTCAATTTAAGTCCAATGTTTCCTTGTTGTTTTATGTCTCCATGTTCTGTCTGGTGCTGTGAGTGGACTGTTGACATCTCCCACTATTATTGGGTTTCTGTCAACCTCTTTTATTGGATTTATTAATATTTGTTTTGTGAATCTGGATGTTCTGGTGTTGGGTGCATAAATATTTAGGATCATTATATTCTTTTGCCGAATTGATCTCTTTATTTTTATATAATGATGTTATTTGTCTTTGATATTTTCTGTTGTAAAGTCTGTTTTATTTTTATCTTTATATAGCAGTAGTTCTCAACTTGTGGGTTGCAACCTCTAAGACGATTGGAAAACACATCTTGCATATTAGATATTTACATTACGATTTATAATAGTAGCAAAATTACAGTTATGAAGTAGCAATGAAAATAATTTTATGGTTGGGGGTCACCATAACATGAGGAACTGTATTGAAGGGTCGCAGCATTAGGAAGTTTGAGAACCACTGAATAATGACATTTTATCTGTTTTATCTTTATATAATGACATTATTTGTCTTCGACCATTTCTGATGTAAAGTCTGTTTTATCTGACGTAAGTATAGCTATGGCTTGATTTTGGTTTCTGTTTCCATATAATATCTTTTTCTCATTTCTACTCCCACTCATTTTAAATTCTAACAACAAAAATTATACAAATATGAAAATCTGTGTTCATTTTAAACAGCAAGTAATGATAGAAATTTCAAAAAACTTCCCTAACATAACATACAAATGATACTTGATAAATGGAAGAAGAAATGCCCATAAAAAAATCACTTGGAAAGAAAAATTATATTTGTAAATCAAAAACACTGTATTGCTAGAAAAATCATGTATCTTTGCCACTTTGATGAGCAAGGACAATTTTCCAAAAGCAAATCTCCCTATAATCACCTTAGGAAAAGCACTAAGGTCAGCATATAAACAGCCAACTAGGGGCTGCCCCTCAGCCACCACTTGGCCAGCATAGATCATGGTGATAGAGCAGCTTCAGAGCTAAACATAGGCACCTAAAACTTTTGTGTTATGGCCCAAACTAATGCATACACACACACACACACACACACACACACACACACACACACACACACAAAATGACAATAGTGAGTGACCTATTAAACTAAATGAAAAGGATAATATATGAGTTATGAGAGATAGTTGAAAGATGTAGTGAGGTCAACTCAATTTCTATCTAAATTTTATATAATATTTTGTACATATTCATGGTGTACCTTAAAATTTATGTAGAAATGCATAAAAACTAAAATAGTACAATATTCGTATATAGAAATAAAGTTTGAGAGATAGCATTGCCTAATTTTAGAATACACTATAAAGCTACATTGACCAAGATAGTGCTGTGTTGGTGGGGGGACAGAGACCTAGTGTTCTGGGATAGAATAGAGAAAAAAATGTATCCAAAGAAGTTCAGCTGATCTTTGACAAAGGTGCAAAAGAAAATCAAATGGAAGAAGGAAAATAATTTAAAGAAATATTGCTAAGACAATTTACCTGTAGGTAACTATAGGCCAGGTGTGGTGGTTTATGCTTGTAATCTGGTACTCTGAAAAGCTGAGGTGAGTGGATTGCTTGAGCTAAGGGGTTCAAGACAATACTGAGCAAGACTGAGACCTCATCTCTACTAAAAGTAGCCAGGAACCTATAGTTCCAGCAACTTAGGAGACTGAGGCAAGAAGATCACTTGCACCCCAGAGTTTGAGGTTGCTGTGAACTATGACAACCATAGCACTCTACTCAGGGTGACAGAGTGAGACACTTTCTCAAAAAAAAAAATATATATATATATGTATATATATATAGAGAGAGAAAAATAAATAAACCTCAATTTAAAATTCTCAACTGATCTACACAGAACACATAATAGATATAAATGTAAATGCTTAAATCATTAAAAGAGAACAAAAGAAAACAATTATCATGACCTAGGGTTAGGTAAAGTCTTCTTAGACCTGATATAAAAAGTTTCAAAGGAAAGAAAAGGAAAAAATAATGATAAATTAAGATTAACAAATTAAAACCCCTTTGCTTTGCAAACGACTCTATTTAAAAAAAGAAACAGACAAAAACAAGAACAAGCACCAGAGAAAATACTCAAACAAAAAGTTTTTAAATGATAAAAGTGTGACAACTAAATGGAATTAGCAAGTCACCACCTTGAAACCACAATTGCAATAAAAGATTCTGGTAAAATCATCAATGTGATTCATAAAAAGCCAATAGGATCCAATGCTTTTTCTGCATCTATTGAGAGGATCGTGTGGTCTTTGCTTTTGCTTCTGTCGATATGGTGAATAACGTTTATGGACTTGGGTATATTAAACAAACCTTGCATCCCCGGGATGAAACCTACTTGATCATGACATATGACTTTTTTGATGAGAAGACATAGTCTATTGGCTAGGGTTTTGTTGAGAATTTTTGCATCTATACATTAGCGAAATTGGTCTGAAGTTCTCCTTTTTATTTGGGTCTTTTCTTGGTTTTGGTATCAGGGTGATGTTCACTTCATAAAATGTGTTGAGGAAGATTCCTTCTTCTTCAATTTTTTGAAATAATTTCTACAATATGGGAGCTCTTTTTTGAAGGTTTGGTAAAATTCTGGTGTGAAGCCATCTGGACCAGGGCATTTTTTTTGGTGGGGGGGTTGGAAGATTTTTAAACTATTTCTTTAACCTCAGTGCTTAGATTTGGTCTGTTCAGGAGATTTTTTTTTTCCTGGCTAAGTCTAGGGAGAGGGTGTGATTCCAAATATTGAACAAAATATTGATTTCCTTCACATTGTCAAATTTCTAGGTATAGAGTTTCTTGTAATACTCAGAGATAATTTCTTGTATCTCTGTGGTATCTGTTGTTATTTCCCCTCTGATTCAGGTTACTAAGAGATTTTACTTTTCTATCTCTGGCTATCTAACTGAAGCCATCTATGACAAACCCACAGCTAATATTTTACTGAATGGAGTAAAACTGAAAGTTTTTCCACTTAGAATCGAAACCAGACAGGAGTGTCCTCTATCACCACTACTATTCAACATGCTGCTGTAAGTTCTAGCCAATACAATTAGAGAAGAGAACAAAATAAAGGTCAGCTAAATGGGAGCAGAGGAGGTCAAACTCTCCCTCTTTGCTAATGATATGATCTTATAAATAGAGAACCCCAAAGACTCCACTATAAGATACAGTAATGTCTCGGGATATAAAATCAATGTCCACAAGTCAGTAGCCTTTGTATATGCCAATAACAGCCAAGATGAGAAGTTACTTAAGGACACAATCCCTTTCATAATAGCTTCAAAGAAAATGAAATATCTAGGAATATACCTAACAAAAGAGGGGAAGAATCTCTATAAAGAAAATTATGAAACCCTAAGAAATAGCACAGGATACTAACAGATGGAAGAACATACCATGCTCATAGCTGAGAAGAATCAACATTGTTAAAATGTCTATACTTCCCAAAGCAATCTACAAATTCATTGCCATCCTTATTAAAATGCCAACATCATTACAATCAAGACTTGGAAAAAATAATTCTTCATTTTGTATGGAACCAGAAAAAAACCTATATAGCTATGACAGTTCTTAGTAATAAAAACAAAATCAGGGGCATTAGCATACCAGACTTTAGGCTGTACTAAAAGAACATAGTTGTCAATACAACATGATATTGGCACAAAAATAGAGATACAGACATCTGGAATCGAATAGAAAACAAGGAAATGAAACTAACATCTTACAGCCACCTAATCTTTGATAAATTGAATAAGAACATACACCAGGGGAAAGAATCCCTATTCAATAAACAGTGCTTTCAGTCTTTTACATCCTCACATGTAAAAGAATGAAACTTGACCTGCACCTTTCTCCAATCACAAAAATTTATTCAAGATGGATAAAAGACCTAAATTTAAGTCATGAAATGATAAAAATCCTCAAAGAAAGCATGGGAAAAACACTTAAAGACATTGGCCTTGGGAAAAACTTTATGAAGAAGACTTCTCTGGCAATTGCAACTTCAACAAAAATAAACAAATGGGATGTAATTAAATTGAAAAGCTTCTGTACAGCTAAGGAGACAACAACCAAAGCAAATAGACAACCTACACAATGACACAATGAGAAAGGATATTTGCATATTTTGAATCAGACCAAAGCTTGATAACTAGGTTCTCTGGAGAATTCAAATTAATCAACATGAAAAAAGCAAACAATCCCTTATCTCAATGGGCAAGAGATGAACAGAACCTTTTCTAAAGAAGACAGATGAATGGCTAACAAACATATAAAAAAAATGCTCATAGTCCCTAATTATTAGAGAAATGGAAATCAAACCCCCCTTGAGATATCATTTCACCCCAGTGAGAATGGCTCACATCATCAAATCTCAAAAATGCATGTGCTGGTGTGGAGAGAAAAGAACACTTTTACACTGCTGGTGGGACTACAAACTAATACAACCTTTTTGGAAGAAAGTATGGAGAACGCTCAAAGAACTCAAACTCGATCTCCCATTTCTTCCTGCAATCCCATTACTGGGCATCTACCCAGAAGAAAAAAAAAATCCTTTTACCATAAGGACACTTGCACTGGACTGTTTATTACATCTCAATTTACAATAGCCAAAATTTGGAAACAGTCTAAATGCCCACCAATCCAGGAATGGATTAACAGGCTACGGTATATGTATACCATGGAATACTATTCAACCATTAAAAAATGGGAACTTTGCATCTTTTGTATTAACATTGATGGAAGTGGAACACATTCTTCTTAGTAAAGCGTCAAAAGAATGGAGAAACAAGAATTCTATATACTCTATTCTGATATGAGGACAATTAATGACCTAGTACATACTGGGGGGTGAGGGAAGAGGAGAGCAGAGAGAGGGAAGGAGGGAGGAAGGTGGGGGGTCATGGTGTGTGCTACACCTTTTGGGGGTGGGACATAATTATAAGAAGGACTTTACCTAACAAAAGCAATCAGTGTAAACTGGTTCTTTGTACCCTCAATGTATCCCCAACAATAAGAAAGAAAGAAAGCCACCAGGATTTCACATAATCTCAAAGTAACACCATTCAGATTGTTTATTAATAGTTGGGTGGGGACAATTATCTTTAGAGGAAGAAACTTAAAAGAAATGTAACCAAGCGATCAAGGCATGTATCAACAACAGTGTGACAAACTGTCATTCTGTGACTCTTTATATGGCATATCAAAAAGAACACATTATCAGCTATGGCATTCTTGTCAAAAATATATAATCTCAATTTCATCATGAGGTAATAATCAGAGAAGTCTAAATTGAAGGCCATTTCTACAGAGTAACAAGAGTAGCCTTTACAAGAATAATGTCAAAAAAGTGAACAAGGACACTTCTATATCAAGGGAGACAAAGAGCAAAGCTTAAATTTTAATTGTATCATTTTTAAAGCAATAATAGAAACTTAATTATAAACTGTATATTAGACAATAGTATTCTACTCCCATAAAATTATTTTATACTAAAATCATTCTGTTTTTTAAAATAAATACTAACATATTTAAGAGTAAAGTATAGTGAAGTGTAATTTATTCTTATCAGTTCAGCAATACACAACATGCATACAAATGCACATAGACCGTACAAGAGCAAATATGACAAAATGCTGATTCAAGGGTCTATATTGTGTTTTTCAACCTTTTTTATTTCACAGAAATCTTGAACTGATAGCTAAACCTCCACAGCACACTTAAATTATGTCAATCGATAAAAAATATTTAAAAGAATATATACTTACTGTGCTTTGATATTCTTTTATAATAATTTAATTAATGATCTTTAAAATTTTTTGTGACACACTTAAGGTCCTCTCATGGCACACTGGTTGAAAAATCACTGTTCTAGGTGAAAAAGGATAGCTAGTCATAGTATCATACTTCTAACTTTTCTTTAGATGAAAATTTTTCAAAATAAAATATCCAAAGAAATAAAAGAGTTAACTATTTCACATTGTGGAAATGATACCTTTTGTGACTACTTAAATGTATCATGAAAAATTTCAGATGATGATTTAGAATCTATTACAAGGTGAAAATTTTTTCAAAATATGCTTAAGGTTATGTGGGTTAAAAAATATGAAGGCCACAAAAGTAAGTCATAGCACAGTCCAGTAGAAGATATCTTAGGAAGACACTGCTTAAAATGATCTTATGAGGTCTATGTGGTTAACAAAATTCCATATTATAATAACAGTAGAATCCAAGAACAAAGTTAGTCAATTAAAACTATATGACAACTTTACTAGTGAGAAAAAAAACATAAAAAGCAAATACCAGGCAGGGATACCCACAAGAGAAATATAAACATATATGAAAATTAAAAGAGTGAATTATATAGTAATAATACTTTCTTCTTATTCATTTTGAAAGTTTCTTTAATTTTCTTTCTTGTTTTTGTGATACTTTATAATTCAGATATGGCAAAAAATTATACAAGAAAATGGTAGAGTGATATCATGAGGTAATGATAAGGCAAAATAGAATCATAAAATTTTTTTATTAAATAATAACTGTATACATTAATGTATTTATCGGATAAAAAATGCTGATTTTATAAACAATTTGGCATGCTTATATCAAACTGTTTAACATAGCTTTTACCTCACTTAATTATTGTGTTAAGGCATTTACACTCTACTATTAATAGATTTGACACGTACCCTTGCAATATACACCATATTGGAGTCACACTGATTACTCTCCCTTCCCCCAACCTCCTCCCTGCCCTCCTCCTCCTTTTCCCTCCTCTATCCTGGACAATAGTTGTGTTCTATCTTTCTTATGAAAGTGTGGGTGATTATATATTGGTTTTATAATAGAACTGAGTATATTGGATACTTTTTCTTCCACTCTTGAGATACTTTAGTAAGAATATGTTTCTTACTAAAAGCTCCATGCTTATAAACATAAAAGATGTAAAATTGACATATTTTTTCAAGGCTGCATAATAGTCTATGGTAGACATATACCAAAATTTGTCAATTAATTCATGGGTCAATGGGCACTTGGGCTGCTTCCATGACTTGGCAATTATTAATAAGGCTGCAATAAACGTGCTGGTGCAAATATCTTTGTTGTAGTATGATTTTTTGTCTTCTAGATATATACCTAGTAGAGGAATTGAAGGATCAAATGGAAGGTCTACTTTTACTTCCCTAAGTGTTCTCCAAACTTTATTCCAAAAGGAACATATTAGCTTGCATTCCCACCAGCAGTGCAGAAGTAGAAGTGTTTCCTTTTTTCCACATCCACACCAACCTCTGTAGTTTTGGAATTTTGTTATGTGGGTTACCCTTACTGGAGTTAGATGCTATCTCAAAGTGGTTTTGATTTCATTTCTCTGATGATTAAACATAATGAACATTTTTTCATGTGTCTGTAGTCTATGAGCCTGTCTTATTCAGAGCAGCTTCTGTTCAAGTCTCTTACCCACAATGAAATGTGATCACTTGTTCTTTTCTTGTTAATAAGTTTGAGTGAATTCTGATTATCAAACCTTTGTCATAAACACAACCTACAAATATCTTCTCCCATTCTGAGGGTTCTCTGCTTGCTTTACTTACTGTGTTCCTGGCTGTGCAGGTTTTTAGTTTGATCAGATTCCAGTAGTATATTTTTGGTGTTACTTCAATTCCCTGGATGGTCCTCCTCGTAAAATATTCTCCCAAGCCAATTTCTTCTTGCTTTACTTACTGTGTTCCTGGCTGTACAGAAGATTTTAATTTGATCAGATCCCAGTAGTATATTTTTGATGTTGCTTCAATTCCCCAAATGGTCTTCCTCATAAAATATCCTCCCAAGCTGACATAGACCCCTGTTCATTCTTTCCAAGTACCTTTATAGTTTCATGTCTTAAGTTTAAATATTTTATGCTGTGAGAATCAATTTTGTTAATGGTGAAAGGTGTGGGTCCAGGTTCAGTCTTATAGTAGTTGCCAGCCAGTTCACCCAGCACCATTTCTTTCTTTTCCTTTTTTTTCCTCTATTTTTTTCTTTTTTTCTAGTTTTTGTGGCTGGGGCTGGGTTTGAACCCACCACCTCCAGTATATGGGACTGGCACCCTACTCCTTTGAGCCACAGGTGCCGCCCTAGCACCATTTCTTAAATAGGGAATCTTTTCCCCAATTTGTGTTTTTGATAGGCTTATCAAAGATCAAATGATGGTAAGTGTCTGGGTTCATCTCTTGGTTCTCTATTCTGTTCCTCTCTATTTTTGTGTCTGATGTGAAGACATATGGTCCTAAATCTACCTCTCTGTTTTTTTGCCAGTACCATGCTGTTTTGATTACTATAGATTTATAGTATAGTCTGAAATCTGGTAGCGTGATTCCTCCTGATTTATTTTTATTTCTGAGTAATGTCTTGGCTAGTCAAGGTTTTTTCTGATTCCGTATAAAACAAAGTACTATTTTTTCCAGATCTTTAAAATATGACAGTGGTGCTTTAATAAAGATTGCATTAAATTTGTATATTGCTGTGGGTAGTATGGACATTTTAACAATATTGATTATTTCCAGCCAAGAGCATGGTATGTTTTTCCATTTGTTGACATCTTCAGCTATTTCTTTTTTCTCAGAGTTCCATAGTTCTCTTTATAGAGATCTTTCACATCCTTTGTTAGGTAAACTCCCAAATATTTCATCTTCTTTGGCACTACTGTGAATAGAATAGAGTCTTTGACTGTTTTTTCAGCTTCACTATTCTTGGGATTTATAAAAGCTACTGATTTATGATTATTGATTTTGTATACTGAGACATCATTGCATTCCTTGATCACTTCTAAGAGTTTTATAGTTGTGTCCCTGGGATTTTCCAGGTATAGGATCATATCATCTGTAAAGAGTGAGAGTTTTATCTCCTGTGACCCTATTTGGATACTCTTGATCGCCTTTTCTTGCCTGATTGCGATGGTTAAGGCTTCCATTACTAGGTTGAACAGCAGTGGAGACAACGGACATCCTTGCCTGATTCCTGATGTGAGTGGAAATGATTTCAATTTAACTCCATTCAACATGATATTGGCTGTGAATTTGCTACAAATAGTCTATATTAGTTTAAGAAATGACTCAAGTAAGACTATTTTCTTAAGTGTTCTGATCACGAAAGGATGCTGGATATTATCAAAAGCTTTTTCTGCATCAATTGAATCATATTGTCTTTGTTTTTTATTTTGTTTATGTGATGAATAATATTTATAGATCTATGTATGCTGAACCTACCTTGAGACTCTGGGATAAAACTAACTTGGTCATGGTGTATAATTTGTTTGATCTGTTTCCGGATTCTGTTTGCTAGGATCTTATTGAATATTTTAGCATCTATATTCATTAATGAAATTGATCTGTAATTTTCTTTCATTGTTGGATCTTCTCCTGGTTTGGAGATCAGGGTGATATTTTGTTCACAGAATGTGTTGGGAAGTATTCCTTCTTTTTCTATGTTTTGGAAAAGGTTATGTAATATAGGTACTAGTTTCTATTTAAAGGTCTGGTAGAATTCTGATGTGAAGACATATGGTCCTGGACTTTTCTTTTTTTGAAGATTTTGTATAGTTTATGTATGCTATTTCAGTTTTTGATATAGGTCTATTCAACATTTCCAATTCTTCTTGGCAAAGTCTAGGAAGGTGGCATACTTCCAAGTTTTGTTCTATTTTCTCCAGATTTTCATATTTCTGAGAATAGTGTTTTTTATAGTATTCATTAAGGATTTTTTGAATTTTTGAGGTATCTGTTGTTATTTTGCCTTTATTGTTTCTGATTGATGATATTAAAGATTTTACTTTTCTGTTTCTGCTTAGGTTAGCCAAAGGTTTATCAATAGTCTTTTCCAAAAATTAACTTTTTGATTCATTGATTTTCTGAATGATTCTTTTGTTTTCAATTTTGTTTAATTCTTCTCTAATTATGGTTATTTCTTTTATTCTACTGAGTTTGGGGTTGGAATGTTCTTTTTTTTCCAGATGCTTGAGGTGACCCATTAAGTTGTTGACTTCCTCTCTTTCCATTCTCTTGAGAAAGGCTTGCAATGCTATAATTTCCCTCATAGGACTGCCTTTGCAGTACCCCATAGGTTCTGATAATTCATGTCTTCATTGTTATTTTGTTCAAAAATTTTTTTAATTTCCTTCTTAATCTGATTTATGACTCAGCTATCACTCAGCATAAGGTTATTTAGCTTTCATGACTTTGAGTATGAAGATTCCTGTTGTTGTTGAGTTTAACTTTAATTCCATGATGGTCTGAGAAAATAAAAGGTATAATTTCTATTTTTTTAAATTGCTGAGGTTACACTTATTGCCTAAAATGTGATCAATTTTGGAGGATGTTACACACACTGATGAGAAGAATGTGTATTCAGTTTTATTAGGATGAAATGTTCTGTAGATGTATGTTATGTCAATTTGTGTAAGGTCAGGTTTAAGTCCAATATATCTTTGTTTAGTTTATTCTTGGAGGATCTATCCAACACTGCCAAAGGGGTATTAAAATCTCTGACTATTATGGTGCAGGAAGATATCAAATTGTTCATGTCTATTAGGGTTTCCTTTATAAATTGAGGAGCATCTGGTTGGGAGCATAAATGTTAATAATTGAAATCTCTTCATGTTTGAGTTTGCTATGTAATGTTCCTGTTGTAGTTGTATAGCCTCTGAGGAGGTGTGCTGTGTACACTTACATTGTCCCCTTTAGGTGACAAAACACCAATCCTCTTTTCTCTTCTTTTTGCCCTTCTTCTTCCTCCCCCATTTCCCCAACTTGAAATGAGTTTTTCTCTTATGTGGGTATTAATTTGTCTACTCATTTCATATTAGACATATTTGGATATCCATATATGGATTCATATCCATTGAATCCATTGGATAGTTCCTTTTTTTTTTTTTTGCAGTTTTTGGCTGGGGCTGGGTTTGAACCCACCACCTCCAGCACATAGGCTGATGCCCTACTCCTTTGAGCCACAGGCACCACCCAGACACTTGCTTTTCTAATCTTTTGATACTTTACTAAAGAGAATGTTCTTCAACTCTACCCATATCAGCACAAAAGATGTAAAATCTTAATATTTTCTATGGCTCATATGCATATACACAGTTTATTAATCCATTCATAAGTTGATGGGAACTTATGTTGATTTCACATCTTGGCAATTGTTAATTGAGCTATGATAAACATTTTTGTGTAAGTATCCTCACGATAAGATATATATTTTTTTCTTCTGGGAATATACCTATTAATGAAATTGAAGGATCAAATGGAAGGTATTATTTTGAATGCTTTGAGAATTCTCCTTAATGTATTAGCTTACAATCCCACCAACTGTGTAAAAGTGCCTCTTTCTTTCCACAGCCCTGCCAGCATCTCTAACTATAAAACTTTGTAATGTGAGCAATTCTTACTGGAGTGAGGTGATATCTCAGACAGTTTTTATTTGCATTTCTCTAATGATTAGGGATGCTGAGCATTTTTTCCATATGTTTGTTGGCCATTAATCTGTGTTCTTCACAGAATGTTCTGTTCATATCTCTAGCCCAATGATCAAATTGTTTGTTCTTTTTTAGATGGTTAATTTGAGTGCTCTGGAGATTTTAGTTATGAATTCTTTGTCAGATTCGTAACATTGAAACATATTTTCCTATTCTGAACGTTGTCTGTTTGTTTTGATTGTTGTGTCCTTGGCTGTGCAGAAACTTTTTAGCTTAATTAAATCCCATTTATTTGTTTTTGTTGTTGCTGTGATTGCCAATGTAGTCTTCTTAATAAAATCTGTCCTAAGACAGATAACCAACTAGAGTTTTTCTCATGCTTTCCTCTAATTTTTTTTTTATCATTTCCTATCTTAGATTTAAATCTCTTATCCATCATGAGTCGATTTTTGTAAGTGATGATAACAGTGGGGTCAGTTTTAGTTTCAGTCTTTTACATGTGGTTATCCCGCTCTCTCACCACCATTATTGAATAGAGATTATTTTTCTCAGTATATGCTTATGTTTGATTTATCAAGATGGTGCTAAGAGCCTGGTTTCATCCTTAGTTTTCTATTAACTTCCATAGACCTATGTCTCTATTTTTGTGCCAATACATTGCTGTTTTGGTCACTAAAGATTTGTCATCTTGTAGTATTAGGTGAGACCTGAAATCTGTTAGAGTGATGTCTCCAATTTGTTTTTATTACGAAGAATTTCCTTGGCTAGAGAGTTTTTTTTTTTCCTTTTCCCATATAAAATGAGGAACTATTTTTTCAAGTTCTTCAAAGTATGCTGTTGGTATTTTAATGGAAATTACATTAAATCTGTAGATTCCTTTGGGAACTATGGGTATTTTAATAATGTTTATTCTTCCCATCCAAGAGCATGGTATCTTCTTCCATTCAATAATGTCTTCTGCCATTTCTTTTCTCAGAGTTTCATATTTCTCACTGTAGAGAGTTTTCTCCTCTTTTGTTAGATGTATTCCCAGGTATTTCATTTTCTTGGAGGCTACTTTGAAGGCTATTTTATCTTTGATTTGATTCTCAGCTTGATTGTTATTTGTGTATACAAAGCTACTGATTTGTTTGATTTTATACCCTGTGATATTACTGTATTTCTTGATGACTTTCAGAAGTTTTTTGGTTGATTCTCTGGGATTTTCTAAGTATAAGATTATATCATCAGCAAAGAGTAAGAGTTTGATGTTCTCTGACCTCATTTAAATGCCCTTAATAACCTCTTAATTGATTGCACTGGATAGAACTTCCAGCACTATGTTGAATAATAATGGTGATAGTGGACATTCTTTTCTGTTTCTGGTTCTAGGAGGAAATGTTTTTAGTTTTACTTCAATCAGTATGATATTGGCTGCGGGTTTGTTGTAGATGGCTTCTGTCAATTTAAGATACATCCCAGCGATGCCTATTTTCTTAAATGTTTCTATTAGAAAGTAATACTGAATTTTATTAAATGTTTATTTCTTTCTGCATCTATTGAGAGGATCATATTGTGTTTGTTTTTGTTTCTATATATTGATTTGCATATGTTAAACCAGACTTGCATCTCTGGGATAAAGCCTATTTGATCATGAGGTGCATTTTTAAAATGTGTAGCTTTGTTTAATTTGCTAAGATTTTATCGAGTATTTTTGTATCAATATTCATAAGTGAAATTGATCTTTAATTTTCCTTTTTTTGTTGGGTCTTTTCTGGATTTTGATATCAGGGACACGTTTGCTTTGTAGAACATGTTGGGTAGGGTTCCATTCTTCTTGATGTTTTAGAATAGTTTCTGCAATATAGGTACAAGCCCTTCTTTTCATGTTTGATAGAATTCTGTTGTGAAGCCATTTAGTCCAGGGCTTTTTGTTTAGGGAAGCTTTTTATTATTTCTTCAATTTCAGTGCTTAATAGTGGTCTGTTCAAGATGTTTATTTCTTTCTGGTTCAGCCTAGGGAGGTTGTTATGATTCCAGATATTGGTCCATTTCCTCCACATTGCCAAATTTCTGGGCATGGAGATTTTTATAGTAATCAGAGATAACTTCTTGTATTTTTGTGGAGTCTTTCTATTTTGCCTTTTCATTTATGATTGAGAATGTTAGAGATTTTACTTTCTGTTTCTAGTTAATCAAGCCACATTTTTATCAATTTTTTAAAATCTTTTTTAGGAACCAACTTTTAAAAAACATTTTCTGAGCAATTCTTTTATTTTTAATTTTGTTCATTTCAGACCTAATTTTTTTCCTGCTAAGTTTGTCATTACATTTCTCTACCTTTTCTAGTTCCTTGTGATGGTTTGTTAGGTTGCTGGTATGTGCTCTGTTTGTTTATATATGGGTATATAATCCAACAAATTTCCCTCTTAGGACTTCCTTTGCAGTATCTCACAGGTTTAGTTTGTGGCTTCAAACTACAAATTTTCAGTTATGATATCCTCAAGTTGTTTTTTAATCAAAGAAAATAATGATTTTCCTCTTTATCTCTTCTTTGACCCAGCTGTCATTTAGCATAAGATTGTTTAGTTGTTTCCATGACTTTTTGTGAGAGTTGAGTTCTGTTTATTTCATTGATGTTTCAAAAGATACATGGTGTAATTTTTATTTTTTTAAACTTCTTGAGGTTTGATTTATGTTCTAGGATATGACCAATTTTTCAGAATGATTATAATAAATATTATTGGGGTGTAATGTTCTGTACATATCTGTTAAGCCCATTTGGTGTAGAGTTATATTTAAGTCCATTGTTTCTTTGTTTAGTTTCTGATTGGAAGCTTTGTCTGTTCTGTTAGGGGTGCATTGAAATAGCTGGTGTTATGGGGTTGTAATATCATGCAGTTCAGATGAATTAGGATTCATTTTATAAATCTGCAAGCATTTAAGTTGGGTGCAATAATAATTAGAATTTAAATGTCTTCTTGTTGTATTGTTCTCTCTCTTTTTTTTTTTTTTTTTTTTTGCTGGAGAGAGGCTTTACGTTGGTTCCATTACACCTTATTCTCACAGACCCTTCAGACACAAACTAAAGAAAACAAATTCGTGCTCTGCCCACGGCTCAAGCCACTGAGAAGAAACACAGGGGATAACTCCAGGAGCTTTAGGGCACTGACATTCCCGCAGACTGCCTGCCATGCGCTGCTCTGCACCAAAGTGCAGCAGATGGGTGTGAGTGCGGTGCTGAGAGCCCCTCCTAGCGGCCTCCATCCAGGGTTTTCTTGGCCACGGCGACGAAGCAGCTACGCAGGGCCTTGAACTCCCCCCGCAGAGGTCCTTGCTCAGGCTGCCGCCCGGGGCGTAGAGGCCTACACGCACCTGCCCTGCCGTACACCTCAGCCTGGCCCGCACAGGCTGCCGCCAACTGCTCGTGGAAGGCTTGCAGGCGGCTTCGCACACGCCGCCATACCACTCTGTTTACGGACATGAGCGGCTCCCCTGGACTGCCCATGGACACCACCCATTGTATTGTTCTCTTGACTAGTATATAGTATCCATCATTGTCTTTTAGTTTTTATTTTTTGTTGCTTAAAAGCCCATTGTATCAGCAAATTATATGCTTCTTTCTTCTGATATTGATTTGCCTGAAATATTGTTTCCCAGTCCTTCATGCTGAGTCTTGTTTGGTTCCTGTATGTTAGATGTGCTTCCTGAAGATATCACGTACTTGGCTTATGAATTTTTTATCCAGTCTATAAGCCTGTGCCTCTTAAATAGGGAATCTAAACCATTCACATCTGAGATAATTGGTAACAATGGTGTTCTCTTCATCTTGTTTTGTGGAGGTCTGTTTCTTATTTTTATCATTTGGGTCATTGTGGAAACTAGGTTTTGTCCTTTAATTTCTGGGTATGTTTACTCTGCTGCTGGTCCCTTTTAATGGTCTGTATTGTACAGGTCTGAGTAAATTCCTGAAGAGCTGGTCAAATGTCTTCAAAGTTTGCTTATCAGTGAAATATTTGATTTCTCAATAAAATATCAAACTTAGTTGAGCAGCATACAGAATACTAAGCTGGAAGTTGTTTTGTTTGAAAAGACTGAAGAGAGGTGACCACTCTATTCTGGCTTGTAATGTTTCCACTGAAAAGGCCAGTCACCCTAAAGGTTTTGCCCTTGTATGTAAGCTACTGCTTATTTGTAGAGACTTGCAGAATTTTCTCTTTCATTTTGACCGTGACCATGTTCTTTGCAATGTGTCTAGAAGATGCTGTTTTTATATTAAGATGAAGCAGGGTTTGATATCCAAGGAGTGTGTCTGATCTTTTGGTGATGGTTGGGAAATTTTCAGTTACGATATCCTCAAGTTAGACTTCCATACTTTCTGGTCTCTCTTTTGCTCCTTCAGGAAATATCTACAATTCATATGTTTCTACACTTTGTGTAGTCCTATATTTCTCTAAGATTGCTCAGATTTTATTCTCTTGTTTTCTATCTCTTTATATAACTGAGTTAGCTTGGGGTGAGTTAGCTCCTTCAAGTTCTGAGATTCTTTCTTCCCCATGACTTAATCTGTTATGGAAACTTTTTATTGAATTTTGAAACCCAGCTGAATAACTTGTTCAATTCTTTGTGCTCTAATTTCCTCTGGTGTTTCATCCATTTCTTGAGTCAATTTTCTGCCTTCCTTTTGGCATTTTACCATTTCCTTTTAATTCCTTTCATCATTTTTGCCATCCATATTCTCAGTCCCTGCTTGCTCAATGCCACACTGCTGCCTTGAGGGATAGTCCTTCCCAGAATTTGGTCCAATCCCCAGTCCACTGCTATAGAGTGCCCATGTGTGCACCCATTTTCTTTGCAGGCCTCTCACACTTCTTATCTTTTTTGGTTCCTGGTGACCATGCTATCTTGTTGTTCCATTGCAATGTTGTTTCTTGGTGGGATGATCAAAGTGGAGGCAGCTGGAGACTCTTCTTCCTGACCTTACTAAGAGTAGATGGCCAGGACATATATCTAATCTACCATCTCAGAGCCTTTCCCATCCCTAAATTTTGGCTTAATAAATCTTCACTGATTGAACTCTTTGCCTCAGTCATTTATTTTCAGTTGTCATCTAGAATAGGCAAATCCATAGAGATAGTATGAATAGAGGTTACCAGGAACTAGTGGGAAGGAAAATGGAAAATTTGTGTTTAATAAGCATAGAGATTTTGTTTTGAATGATGAAAAGGTTCTAGAGATTGATAATGGTAATGATTATATGTATGTTCTAAGGCTGACTTTTTGGAAAGCCCAAGCTGAGGCAGGTAGTATATGACAGTAATTTAATAGTAATTTAATTATAAGAACTTGAAATTATAAGAACATGAACACAAATTATAAGAACATGAAAAATGACTGAGGCAACTAGTCAAGAAATTACAAAGAAGAGCTAGGTATGGTGGCTCACACCTATAATCCTAACACTCTGGGAGGCTGAGGCAGGTTGGTTGCTTGAGCTCAGGAGTTTGAGATCAGCCTGACCAAGAGCGAGGCTAAAAATAGAAAAAATATCCAGGCATTGTTGAGTGTCTGTAGTTCTAGCTACTTGTGAAGTTAAGGCAAAAGGACCACTCAAGTCTAGGAGTCTGAGGTTGCAGTGAGCTATGATGCCATGTGGCATTATACCCAGGGCCAAAGTAAGATTCTGCCTTAAAAAAAATAAGAAAAAGAAGAAAGAAATTAGAAGGAATTTTTTAAAAAGCAAAATTCCTTTAAACAATTGGCCCCATGTATGAAGTGAAGACTGAATTCCTGTAGTCATATCTCTCTGAGTCTGATAAATGTTGCTTGTCTCGCATAAATCACACTGCTTCAAGCTATTTTTCTTTTCTCGGTCTTATAAAGTGCAAACACAGAGTATGCAGCTAAACATTTGTCAACCTTAAATAATGAGATTTAGAACATATGGTTAAATATACAGTTTATTCCAAGCTCAAAGCTTGAGGATGACAACTCAGGAGCATAGATTCAAAATGCTCAGAATATACACTCCATTAGAAGCATTTATAAGTGGAATTTAAAGGAAAAAAATAAGAGGCAGTTACTAAATAGTTTACCAAGAATTTCCATTAGAATAACGTAAGCTGTTGATTGGCTATACAATCAACAACTTTGTATAACCAATCTTTGTATCACAAATTGTAGGAACATGAAGATAACAGGTAGAACAGTAAGTCAGGAACAAAATGCCTTTAAATAATTGTCATCAGACATGGGTTCAGGATAGGAGAGTGTGAGTGAAGTCCCATATTCATGACCTCCCAGAGCTCAAGCTATTCTGAGCTATTTTTCTTTTCTCACTTTTTGGGAAAAAAATGGTAAAGATGGTATGTCAAACAGTTAAATGATGACAAGATTAAGTTAGCATTTTTCTGGATTTTGTTTTGGGATTTGTAAGCTTATAAAACTTGCAAGTTGTTGTGATTTCTTTCTCATCTGAAGAGAGTATGTATTATTGAATCTAACTACAATATGTGATCATGATATTTAGTCTTTTCCTTAAAGAAGCTTCCCCAAATTACATAAGCTTCAGGCTCATAAAATCTGTATCCTAACCCTGACTCATTATGTAAGCATTCCACATTATATATCAAATCAACAAATTGTGCCTAACAAATGCATTAATGTACACAGTTATGATTTAAGAAATAATTAAACAAATACAACACCAAAGTGATATAAAAATGAATTGCATGTGAGCAAAGGAAAATAGCTCTTAGAAGTCTGAGTTATCTGAAGTTTGCAAAATGTCTCAGGTCCAGAAAGAAAGGAGCATGAGACCTCAGTTACACATTTCTATCCCTGACCCATACTTGGTGAAAATTATTTAAAGGCATTTTGTTCCCAACTAGATTCTTCACCCATTATCTTCATGCAACTAGATTTCCGATACAAAGAACAATGTGTAGACAATCAATAGCCTATATTATTTTAACATGAATTATTAGTAACAACTTACTAATTTTCTCCTTGTTTTCTTTAAAAATCCACTTGTAATTGCTGCTAATTGGAGTATGCATTTGGAAACTTGAGTTTATCCTCCTGGTTGCAATCCTCAGGCTTAGCCCAAATAAACTCTCTACTTACATTAATTTTGCCTTGTTTGCTTCCCTTTAGGTTTACAGTTCATAAAGAGCTGAGATAATGTGGGGCAAAGCCCCATGTGGGCACTCGTGAGACTATTAGAAAATTGAGGAAAGGGGATATTATTGCTCTTAAAATAACTAAATGATCTGATTTTCTTATTTCTTTTATTCATTTACCATATATTTTAAATACTTTTCAATGCAGAAAGTCTTCTTAGAATGTATTACAAGTTATAAGAAAGAAAAGATGATCACATACCAAATGAATATGTAAATGATGGGGTGGGGCCTAAAATACAGGCTCCTTGCTATTTTTAGCAAGACAATCTTTCATTATGAAGGTTGAATTTTTCTTTATTATTTAAAAAGAGAAAGATTGGAAATATAGAAAAGAAAAGGAGCTACCAAAACAATTTCAGGAACAAAGTAAAAGAGAAGTTAGTTTATTTAGAGTCAAAACTGTCTATAACTTGATTTATCCAAGGGTTTATTTTTGTAATTCTTTGTAATTTGAAAGGTTGCATTTTTCTAAATTAATAAAAAAAATAAGTACAGTGAAGGATCTTGTCACACTTACATGAACTGCGTAATTGAAGGTAAGGGACAAAAGATCTCTAGGGACAAATATTCTGATGTCAGTTTTTTCTCCAAATGGGAGTGCTGCTCTACCACCTTGAGTAAGCTGTTCTATTTCAGTCTTCGGTCTATTTTCATTTTTAGCAACCTACATGATGTAGCTGATTCAACTTCCCCTACATTTTCATCATTAGGAATTTAAAGACTCAGTCTTGTCTGTCTCTGGGCTCTCGATCTGTCCCTCTATACTTGTCTATCTCAAAAGATCTCATATGAGTTAGAAACTGATCCTTCTCCTTGCAACAAGATATAGTCCCATGCTAAAGCCACTGACCTTCTTTATTCTTGAATTCAAAGCTTCTCCCTGCCTGTACTCTCTCTTTGCTTCATTTGAGGCTATGGAAAGTCTTCAGTTTGAAAGGTCTGGTCTGTGCCTCTTAGATTTCCACATTTACTGGATAAAAAGAAATTCTGGAAAATTGCAACTTCTTTAGTTCTATAAGATTTTTCTCAGAACAGTAGGTGCTAGATCTTCATATTCAGGTCATTAGTTTTGGGTAAGGTAAGGTAAGCAACTTTGAGAACTTTATATCAATCACAAGATGTTTCCATTATCAGCTTCTAGACTTTCTGGAAAGCTGATTAAATTCAGGGAAATAATATTGAATATAGAAGTTGATATATCTCAGAATTCTAATTTTAGGTATTGTGGATCAGCACTACCCAAGAAAACTTTTTATCTTTTGACCTCATTTCTTCTTTCATCTGATAAGATGGACTTGATTATCTACTATGTACATCAGAATGTAGATGTTTCTCTGCTCAGAAAACTTCATAAAGATTTATTTCAGTATAAAGATTCAATTAAGTTTTCAGTGTTGAACCAGCATATTCACTGATGTGATTTTAAAAATGTTTAATAGGAGAGAAGGTTTTTTTTTAGTTTGTTTATAGTATTTCATCTTGTCAGTAATTCATTCATAAGTATTTCTAAAAATGGTTTTATTAGAAAAATTCTCCATATGTTCTAAGAAACTATTGTACCACCCTTTCTTATTTGGTACTTAGAAATTACTGGTGGCAGATGGCACAGAATATATGAGTGGCTTCTAGTAGACATTCAGAAGCTTGAAAATGATGAGGCTAGGATGTAAAACTGGGTATTTAATCCTAAACATAAGATTCACAATATGTAAGGTCAAAGATGAAGCGGTTTCCAGGGTAGAGATGGATAGGGAAATATCTAGGTTTCAATTTTTTTCTAGAAAACTAAGACACCCTTGGTCTGCTTTCAGAATGAAGGATGGGCCCTCTATTTTAAGCAGCATTTCTCTGCCATTCTAAAGATCCCCCAAGTGATTTTATGTTATAAAACGTCTTTTGTTCCACCATAGAAGTCAGAAATACTACTGGGGAGGAAACATAATGGATCAAACATACTGCGTGTTCAATGGTGTACATAGCAAGGGTCACCATTTATGCCTGTTTTCCCAAGACAGTCGCTGTGTATGTCAGTCCTCAAATCCTGTCTAGTTTGCCTTTGAGCACTCTCAGACATCTTCTGTGGTGGTCACCAAAGAGTGTGCCAATCTTTGGCATAGACAGAGACTGGCAGGAGAATAAAATCATGAAAAAAGAAAAAGAAAAAATGAAACTGGCTGCCTGCTATTCATTCTGGTATATACAGAGGAAAGACATTAGACAGTGAAATTACAAAAGTAAATTGTCACTGCTATTACAGTTTGCTTAAGGCTCAGCTAACATTCATTTGTTTTTTGTTAACTATATTTCATATCTGAGTTTAATTAACTAAATTAATTTCATCTATGATAAACTATTACCAAATCAACAGAAAGAAGTGATGAAATCTCAGTGAGAAAGTCATTTCTATTCATCATTCACACTTGCACTTCTTTGCTTATCTGAAGAACTAGAAATTAGAACTCATTGGCATAATCTTAAAGAAAAAATATATTATGTGCTTGACCTGATAAAGAAACTGATAGTTCCATAATTTTTAAAGGAGACCAAAATAAATTCTATTCATATTAAAATGTCATACATTTTAAAAAGTATGAAAACTGAATTAAAATGTAATTGCATTTTCATCACATACCTATATGGGAAACGACTTTTCAAAACAAACTTAGAGGATAAAGGGACAAAATAAATATAAATTTACAATTACATTTATTAGTTTGGGTAAAATAGCTACAATAAATATTACATGAAAATGAATGTTCTTATTCTATAGTGAAAACATACCAGTTTTGAAAAATCTCCAGTATAAAAAAGGGCACAGGTTATGCAATGGTCACACACAATCGGTTCCCAAAATAAATCATAGAAAGACAAAACAGTGCATGTAATATATGTACAAGTTTCTTAGTAATTGATGAACTCTATTGCATGTTTAGATACCAGGGCCAAATGCTGAGGCAAGGGCCGGGCAACAAGTGTCAACCATCACTGGTCAAAAACTTTGACAACTTGGTGATGGGCTTCTGAGGCCTAATAACCCATCTTCCCTGGGCTATCCCAAAGAATTAACTTCATAGTGTTGCATGTTATAAATATATTATAAACATATCAGTATATTGTAAGTGATGTGAATGTCAACCAACTAAAGAATAAGTAAATTCATGTTGCATCATTTAATCATTGCAATATTTTGCATAGAGAATGCACACTTACATGGAAAAAGTGTATTGTATACTATTAAATATATAAAAAATTAAAAGTTATTAGAATAAAAATTATACATGGATGTAAAATTCATTATTATATGGTTGCATAGAGTATTCCAGTGGGTTTTTTTTTTAATTATTTTCTGAGTATTTTTAAACATTGGTATACTACTCTGTATTTTTTAGAATCCAGGGGATGAATCAATACTGAAAGAGTGAGAGGAAAGAGCTTTTAAAATATGAGTAATTATGGAACCACTCAAATCTCCCATTTGTGAGGAGTGTTGGGGATGTCTCGAGGGTCTCATTAGTGAGTTTCAGTGCCAGGACTAATCTGGTGAGGGCTGGGGACACTTCCACACTTATGGGCAGATTTTTGGGCCCAGTTATCTCTCTTGGGCTTACTCAATATTCCTCATGGCCAAAAGTAGTCACAGTACTTGGTCTCCAACTGACCATCTAACATCCTCTGAATTTATAGGAAAATAATGAGCACACCCCCTCCAAGGAGTTTGTTCTTATTATGGTTTCAAGAGGCAGGGCTGGATGGGCATTTACCTCCCCACACTATGTGGATTTTTGATGAACTCTTTAATTTCTCCAATTTTTTTTAAGGCAGTAATATGAGCAGGACACTCATTAGTAAAACAGCAAGTGAGAAGCTTTGATGTAAAGCTGTATATTATCAAAAGTGAGAAAGCAGCAAAGTGTATGGCGATACATTGTGGGTCTCATTAGTGAAAGCCTGGCTGAGAATTTACTTTGGTAGTTACTTATCCATCCTTCCCGGCATAATTGTGAAATGCACAGAGGGGCCTTGGTGTAAATTTCTTGTGTACTAGCCACCGGGCTTCAGTTTCCATCATTCCATTGTTCTTTTCTCACATTTTCCGACTTTTTCACATTTTTCACAATACACTGGGGAGGGAGAAGTCAAAAGTGCAGACATTCCACTCAAAACTATTTTTATTTTCATTTATTTATTTATTTATTTATTTTTTTGGAGACAGAGCCTCAAGCTATCCCCCTGGGTAGAGTGCCATGGCATCACAGCTCATAGCAACCTCTAAATCCTGGGCTCAAGCGAGTCTCCTGTCTCAGCCTCCCAAGTAGCTAGGACTATAGGCGCCTACCACAACGCCCAGCCATTTTTTGGTTGCAGCCATTCAAAACTATTTTTAAAGTGCCTCTGTGGTCAGACATACTAGATGGACTATTAATTTGTCTTAGTTCTAGGTTCCTTGAAGGCAGGGGACATGTCCATACATTCTTATGGGAGCCTGTAGAATTTACATCTTTGACGTACCCAGAGTGCCTCAGGGAATATTTGTGGAATGAATGAATTAATGTCTACTTTGGCTCATTGGAAAACAGCATAAAGTCATTATACTGTCTCTGGTTATAAAGAGCCATGTGCTGTGGGAAAGTTACTTAACCCCTTTAGCCTCACTTTTTCTCATCTGTAGAATTGGTAAAACCATAAAGATTGTCAAGAAAAGTAAATAATCTTCATTAATCACTAAACAATCTTATTACAGGTTCTTACTACTATTTGTAGGTCAATATACACAAGTAACATCATTACATTCTAATTTGGTATTACACCTGAAGTTTTTGGTCAATCCTGTCTAATTTCAGGTGTGTTCATTTCTGGGGAACTTATTTAGGTAAAGATATGGCTATCATATTCTGGAAAACATATCCATAGACCAGTGCTCTCCCATAAAAATCTTAGGGGAGATACAAAAATAATTTTAAATTTTGTAGAGGCCACATTAAAAAATGTTGGTAGAAACAAAAGAAACGAATTTCAATCTATACTATTTATCCTAATTTATTAAAAATATTATGATTTTATCATGTCATCAATATAAATGGTTTTAACAGATATGTGATACATTTTTAAGTAAGTTTTTGAATTCTGAATGTAATTTGCACTTATAGCATGTTTCAATGGTGAACAGTCATGTTCGTGTGCTCCACTGCCTCGTGAGGCCCACAGCTTCCATGTGTATGTTGTAGATCTACAAGATGCTAAGAGAAGCTACCTAAATAATTCATAAATATTCATAAATGTGGTAAAATGTTATTTATCTGAAATAGCTATATATGCATACTCTAAGAGAGTGGGAAACAATATCTTTAGTATTAGTAAAGTCAGTTTATTTTTTCATTTTTTTATTGAAAAGTTAATTTGGGGAGAGCACCTGTGGCTAAAGGAGTAGGGTACCAGCCCCATATACCAGGGGTGACAGGTTCAAGCCTGGCCCTGACCAAAACTGCAAAAAGAAAAAAAAAAAGATTTAGAAAAGTTAATTTTGATTATTGTTCCTATCTCACTTAATCATGTTGACTAAGTTGTATGTTATTAATCAGTAGTTTTCTGCTATGCTAAAATAAGAAAAAAACACCACTTGATCCTAAAGATTATTTTTTCCCTTGATTATTTTCTCCTAATAATTATTAGATTGTTTCCCAGAGTTCAAAGCTCTTGTGGCTTATTCTTCTTCAGATAAGCACTATTTTTAAATATGTAAAGTCTACTAAATATAAGTTAAGCATCAAGTTTTACTGTAATGAATGGTGTGAATTAGGTAAAATCAATGTGATTCTCCTTCCATATGCTCTTAATTCGTGGTTTTCAAAGTGGATTTTGAGAATTAGATGATAATGGGAGAGAGCGGCCTAGGGTAGGGCCATCCTCCTTTCCTTACCCCCACTCTCTATTGAATCATGGTGGTTTAATTTTCATGTTTCATGTACATTCCCTTTAATGTAAAAATGTAGTTCAGAAACAGAAAATAAAGTGCATGAACAAAATAATATAAAATTGCTTCATCACAACAGCTAAATTAACAAGTAATAGGAAGTCAAACATTATCTTCCTGTGAATAATGGTATAATATTTTGTAATATAATCTTCCTCAGACTATTTTTGCAGTAGATTAAGTATTAAGGTTTATGAAATCAGATTTGTATTTTTTATATGTCCATGAGCACACAATAATATTTCAGGCAAACAAAATATTTTTCTAATTATCTATCACATCCTTCTCTCTCTTGTGTGTCCCCTACAGAGCTATGGAGTGGGGTAATTATTCCATGTATGCCGACTTTGTCCTCCTGGGTTTGTTCAGCAGCACCCGTTTCCCTGGGCTTCTCTTTGCCCTCATTCTCCTGGTCTTTGTGATCTCCATAGCCAGCAACACTGTCATGATCATTCTCATCCACATAGACAGTCGCCTCCACACCCCTATGTACTTCCTGCTCAGCCAACTCTCCTTCATAGACATCCTGTGCATTTCTACCATTGTGCCTAAGATGTTGGTCGACCAAGTGATGAACCAGAGGGCTATTTCCTTTGCAGGATGCACTGCCCAACACTTCCTCTACCTGGCCTTTTCAGGGGCTGAGTCCTTGCTCCTGGGACTCATGTCCTATGACCGCTATGTAGCCACCTGCAACCTTCTGCGTTATCCTGTCCTTATGAGCTGCAAGGTCTGTTTGTTGATTGTGGGGGAAGCCTGGCTGGGAGGTTCTACAGATAGCTTCTTGTTTACTCCAATAACCATGTAGTTCCCTTTCTGTACCTCTCGAGAAATCAATCACTTCTTCTGTGGGGCCCCTGCTCTTCTGAAGCTCTCCTGTATAGACACATCTATCGATGAGACATCCATGTATGTCTGTTGCATCCTGATGCTCCTCATCCTTTTCTCTGTCATTTCAGCATCCTACACTAGAATTCTCATTACTGTTTATAGGATGAATGAGGCAGAAGGAAGGAGAAAGGCTGTGGGCACCTGCTCCTCACACATGATGGTCATCAGCGTCTTCTTTGGGACTGTCATGTACACATATGTTTTGCCTCCTTCTTACCACACCCCTGAACAGGACAAAACTGTGTCTGCCTTCTACACCATCCTCATGCCCATGCTCAACCCACTCATCTACAGCCTCAGGAACAAAGATATCACAGAGGCCCTACACAAGGTTCTGGGGAAGAATTTGTCCTTAGGAAAGGTAACCCCTTTCTAAAGAAATTGCATGTGCTATTAGAGGTATGAAAATGCCAGACTTTCTCCATCACCTTGGAACCTTGGAATTGAAATTGTCTCTCTCTAAAAACATAACTGTGGGGCATTCATGGGATTTGAAAAGCAAACTGGGATTTTGAAAATTTGGTCATTTTTTGAATGTATTAGAGTTCTAAACAATGGATAGTTTGGGATAAACAGCAACAAATTGGGGTTTGGGCAGTCAGTTTTTTTAAAAAAAAACTGTGCTTTCTATTGTAAATAATCCAGTAACCTGTAATTGGCTATGTGCTCAGTCTTATCAGAAGAAATAGGCATCTTTAGCTGCTCCTGACTTCTTATCACTGCCTCTCTTTAGACCTTCTGCCAGTTAACTATTGAAAGAATTAGACTTGTCAAATATTATTGTGGTTGTATTTTAAGTGTAGTGATCCCATCTTAAAATTTGGAATATGTTCTAAAATGTCCAGCAGATGCTTAAAACCACCAATACCACCAAACTGTCAGTTGAGACACATTTCTTTTCATATCTTCCAACCACAAGTTTGATTCCTTTAACATCTTATCTAAGCACTTATCATGCACTGTGACTATTGCTTTTGCATTTTAAGGTGTGACAGTAATACTCTCCCAAATTTCTTTTTATTTATTCACAGTGTGTTTTGTTCTATTATTATTTCAAAATATCATGAAGACATGAATGTTTTTGGTTACATGGATTAACTTTGCTATGCTACTCTTGAATCAGAACTATTAGTAGTCCCCCCACCTTAGATAGTGTTCATTGTGAAACATCTGAAAATTGTAGCTCACAGCTATAGTAGCAGAAGAGGGAAAACAAAACAAGAAGCTATCATCCAACATGATGATGTGCTAAAGAGAACCCTATCCCACATATCAACACTAACACATTAGTTAAATGCTTTGAACACCCCACTTAAAGACACAAACTGGCTGAAAAGATGAAAAAACAAAGCCCACTTATATGTAGTGTCCAAGAAACTAATCTAACAAGGATGGGTATAGACAAATTCAATATAAAGGGAAGAAAAAAATTCCATATAAATGAAAACCAAAGAAGGGGTTGTAGTCATACTCATAACAAAGACACTGAATTGAATCAACAATGGTAAAAAAGACAAATATGGTTTTAGATAATGGTAAAGAAAAAAAGACACAATTCTAGGGTTTCTCCCTGACTCGTTCTATGAAGCTAGTATTGCCTTGATGCTAAAGATAGGAAAGTACACAACAAAAAAGTACTATAGACATTCATATTCACCTTATGAATAAAGATGCAACGATCCTCTATAAAATAGTATCAAACTCAATTCAACATAATGTAAAATATTAATTCACCATGACCAAGTGGGCTGTACCCAGGAATGCAAAGCTAGATGAACATATGTAAATCAGTAAATGTAATACACCTATAAATAATCTGCCATGACCAAGTGGGCTTTATCCCAGAAATGCGGGAATGGTTAAACCTGTGTAAATCAATAAATGTGATACATCACATAAATGGAAGCAAAACCAAATACCATATGATTATCTCAATAGATGCAGGAAAAACATTCAATGAAGATCCAGAACCCTTTATTATAAGAACCCTCAACAAGCAAGGCATAGAAAGAACACATCTCAAAATTATAAAAATTATATGTGATAAACTCACAGCATCATCATACTGAATGAGGAAAAGTTGAAAGCATTCCCTTTAAGAACCAGAACAAGATAAGCATTTCCAGTGTCACCATTTTATTTGAAGTAGTACTGAAAGTCTTACCTAGAGAAATCAGGCAAAAGAACTAAGGTACATTCAAATCAGGAAAGAGGAGGTCAAACTATTGCTTTTTGCTGATAAAATAATATATATTGAAATCCCCCCAAAATCCACCAATAGACTCCTGGTATTTATAAATAAATTTAGCAAGGTTTCAGGTTATAAAGTAAATGTACGTAAATTAGAAGTTTGTCTATATATCAATAACAGTAAAACTGTCAAGTTCAGAGTCAAGCTTAGGACTCAATGCTGTTCACAATAGCTACCAATAAAATAAAATATCTAGGTATATACTTAACAAAGGAAGTGAAAGGTCTCTTCAAAGATCTCTATGAGTTTTCAAAGAGAATTCTAAAACACTATGACATAAATAAATGGAAAAACATAACTTGCTCATGGTCAGCATTGTTTAAATGCCCATATCATGCAAAGTGGTTTACAGATTCAATGTAATTCCTATCAAAATACCAATGAAATATTTCACAGATATAGAAAAAATAATTATAGTCTTTATTTGGAACCAGAAAAGAGCCCAAGTAGCAAAAGTATTCATAAGGGGGAGGGGGAAGATATTACATTCACATTTCTAGTCTTAGAACTACACTATAATGGTATATTGTATAGTAACCAAAACAGAAAATACTGTTGGCACAAAAATAGAAACACAGACCAATGGATAGTGCATAAAACTAAGATATGAAGCCATCTGCATATAGCCAACCAATTTTGGAAAAGCAGATAACAATATATAGCGAGGAAAAATGGTCCTGGGAAAATTGGGTAGTCATATACAGAGGAATGAAACATATCCTCTGTCTCTCACATTCACAAGAGTTTATTTAAGATGGATAAAATACTTAAATGAAAAACATGAAACACTAAGAATTCTAGAAGAAAATGTAGGTAAATGCTTAGATAATCAGCTAAGGAAAAGAATTTATCACTAAGACCTAGTGGCAACTACAGCACCAACAAAAATAAACAACTGGGAGTTGATTAAATTAAAAATGCTTCTACACAGCCATGTAAATAATCAACAGAGTAAGTAAATAAACTAAAGAATGGTAGAAAATATTCACAAAATACAATCCAGAATCTACAAAGAAATCAGCAAGAAAAACCTAAAAACCCCACTAATTAGTGGTCAAAATACATGAATAAAGTTTTTCAAAAGAAGATAGACAAATGGCCAGCACACATATGAAAAAATGCCCCAAATCAGTAATCATCAGTGAAATGCAAATTATAACCATGATTCTACTTGTATTAGAAGGGCTTTTATTAAAACGTTTAAAAACAGTAGATGGCGGTATGGTTGCAAAGACATAGGAACGCTTATACACTGGGATTAAAAATTAGCACAACTTCTATGGAAAATAGTATGGAAATTTCTTAAAGTACTAAAAGTAGACCTAACATTCAATACCAGCAATTCCACCGCTGGGTATCTATCCATAGGAAAAGAAGTCATTTTATCAAAACACACTTGCACTCAAATGTTTATTGCAGTATAATTTACAGCCATAAGGATATAAAATGCAGCTCTATAAAACAAAGTCAAAAGATGATCTTGGGTAAAATAATATAATGCTTTTCTATAGTAATTGTTCTTAAAGATCTGTCATATCTCTAATATGTTAAGCCTTAGTAAGAAAAAAAGTTGAACTTAAAAAAAAGAAATGAACAAAGGACATTATCAGAAAAATGAGCAAAGTTAGTATACTTTAAGGCTTCAGTGTAAATTAAAATCATGAGATATTTTTTCACTTACTATTTGGCAAAAATTTCATAGTTGAATAATATCCATATACTTGTCAGTATCAGTCAGTAGTCAATATCTCACTGTGCTCCTTGAGAGAGTACATTATTGGGTGTTATTTTGATGATAACTATTGTTAAATTTTTGATGCCTGTGACCTGGCAATTCTACTTCCATGAATTTATACTATAAAAATCCCATTTGGACATTAAAAAAGAAGTTACTAAACAATAGAGTCCACTAATTATCTTTGCTAATTGGATAACAAAGCATACAATATTTATCATTTGTAACAATTTTAAAAATACTAGAAGAAAAAAAGTACCCTATCAAATGTACATTCTACTCTCTTCCCTTTGGCCAAGTCATGTCTGAAAGGTTAAACACAAGGAAAGCAACATAAAATCCTATGCTGAAGGGAGACTGTTCCCAAATGATCCCAGACCTGGCCCTGATTGCTTTCAGTCCATCTGACACTTTATTGTTTTCCACACCTACAATAACTTTCTGTTTGAGAATTAGAAGCATGTTGCTAATCTCCTCATTGGAGAGGTAGACAAATCACACAACATGCCATAATTACTACGGTACCTTGTCACAATACTTTGTACAGTTTTCAACTTATCACCTGAGTTGGGCATACAAAGAGGTTATATTGGGGACAAAAGCAAACGCATAATAAAATCAAGCTCTACCAGAGGAAGGCAGGTCACACAACTATCCATCAAGGACAGGAGCCTAATAGGCTGGATGTGAGGCATGGAGAAGTCTGCCAGGGAATGCCATGTTCAGAATGGACACAAACCTCAGATGGCATAGGTGATGAATACAATCGAGAGAGCTACAACTCCAGAGCAAGATTTGCTGAGCTTGGATCCCAGCTTCTCTACTGCCATTTGTGTGACTTTGGACTGGGTCCTTAACCACTCTGTACCAATTGTCATCTGTAAAATGAGACAGTAATTATTGCTACCCAAGAGAGTTGCAAGTGAGTTAAGTCAGAAGACACACATGCATGCATAGACCTGTCAGTGGCTAACAGGTTTAAGTGCAGAGTACGTTGTTACTTATATTAACATATAGGGAGTCATTAACAGCACTGTTACTGTCATCTTCTTTCAGCACCGTCAATACCAGCAGCAGTAGCTTTGAAGACTGGGGAATATCTCAAAAAACACAGCACTAGAAGAGGTTCAGGGCTGAGGCAGGCAAGTCTGGCTCAAGAACAGAGCACACCCTGAGCTGCTCAGCCAGAGATCCAGAACCACTGCTACAGCCATTGTCAGAGCTCCAAACTCTCCATGCACCTTCTCTGCAACTTCTCAGACATGGAAGAAACCTCAGGAACCTAAGGTTTGTTGCAGTCATGGAATTGTAATACTTTAAATGCTGGAGCTCAAGCTTTCCATGAAAGCCAGTAGTTTACAAATGAGAGCCAGATCAATGAAGCCATTTGCTGCAGGTTGTCATGTTAGCTATTTGGGTATTTGCATATATGGGTATAGGTGGTCTTTAGTATGTTGCCTGCAGCAAGTAACTCTATTTCTGATGCTGTTTCTCTTATAAAGAATTTCATTTTAGAGGTTAGAGAAAACAATTAGAGAACCACTATTGTGAATTGAATTTACATACAGGAGGAATTGGGAGAAAACATCAGTAACCCTGGGAGAAAGTACATGTATAGTTCGGAACTCTAGGGAGGGGGATAATCTGACACAATCTTAAGTGTAGCCCAAAGGAAGATGGATTCAAAATCCAGTTAAATAGGAATATAATTCCATTACATTCTGAAAGGACAATTTAAGACTGCTGCGATTCTATTTTTCAGAACTTTCTAAACACACAGTAGTATTGATGAAAAAAAAAAAAGGAGAAAACATGTAGACATATCTTTTTGTGTTCTTTGGCACAAATAAAAGTACAGGGTGGAAATAAGGAAGAATAACTCAATGATAACACAAACATAAAGGAAGGCAAATGTCTAAAATTATGCAAAATATTATGTATAGTTAGCGGGCTACTACAAAAGTTTTGAGACAGACTGTATTATGGTCTGTTATTTCTCCTCCAAGAAATGCAGTTCATAGTCCTTTCTGATTCACCTGTGGAAGCTTTAACTTGCTTGATTTATTGGTGTTGCCAGGAGGGTTTTATTTTTTTTTTGTCCATGTATATTTTATGTTTCTTGATTTTTGTGTAACTTAAAACACAAGACTTTTGTAAAGACCCATGTAGAAAGCCTTTTTAAATTATGCTGGGAAGAGTGAGAGAGGCTCAAGGAAAGGCCATGCCTTAGTTGGGGGTTGAAAGACAGCATTTCTCAAACTGTCCACATTCTACTAAAGCTCCATGAACCATCACATTCATTAAAAAGACCACTGAATGTTTTTTCTTTTTGTTTTATTTATTAATGTGTGTGTGTGTTTCTGTGTGTAGAGAGTACTAAAGATTTGAAACATCAAGAGGGGGGTGCCAAAGGCTACACAGCTGTCCTTAGGGACAAAGGTGAGGCCTCCATGGCCCTCCAGAGACTGCAGCCTGTTCTGGCCCTACACTGCCTCCCCAGATGGCCACTGGGTTTGACTCCTACCTTTGATGCTGTTCCACTGAGATTCTTTTCCATGACTCCTGGCTAAGGAAGCTATAAAACCTGAAAGGAGGCCAGGCTGTGACATGGAGGGCAGCAAGCAACCATTGCTCCTGCACCTTCACTGTCCCTCTGGGCAACTCTGGGCAGCCAATATCATCACTGCCCCAAGCCTACCACCTGTGCCCACCTTGCCCCTCCCACCTTCAGTGAGCATCTGGCCTCCTTCTCAGGGATTTGGCCTTCCTCCCAGGTGAGGAAGCCACCGGCCTGGCTTCCAGGTGCAGCACATCCAGCCATGTAATCTCTACCAGCTGCCAACTCCCATATGTGCCAGTAGACGGTCAGTAGGCCCTCAGCCAGTGGATGGTGATGGTGTTGAACCCTGTTTCACCTGCCTATTGGCTATTTGCAACTCCTCTGTGATGGAATGCTTATTCTAGATGTGTTGGTCATTATTAAACTGGGTTGTAGGTCTTATTAACTTATGGGAATTCTTTGTACATTTTGATTACTAGTGCTATATATTTATATATTATAAATACTGGCTAACCAGTATAAATGCCAGTGCTCTGTCAGATGGATATATTATAAATACTGACAGTATTTATATAAATACTATTAAATGAAGACAGTATTTATTATAAATATTCAGTCACCAAATGATTTCTTTTGACAATAAGAACTTCTTAATTTTAGTAATGTCTAATACTCTGTCTTTTCTTCCATATTTAGTTAATTTTGTGTCTTATTTAAGAAATATCTGCCTATTTTATGTTGCAGAGGACAGCCCACTGGGAGTGAATCTTGTGTTTGGAGTGAGGTAGGGATCAGCAGGTACCTGCTCACTCCTGCTCCCTGGCAGCTGACTCAACCTTTGCCTGACAATGTCACCTTTATGAACAGTCAAGTTTAGGTCTATTTTTGGATGCTCCATTCTATTCTATTGGTCTTTCTGCCTGTCTTTATTCAATACCACCCTGTTTAAATCCAATAGTTCTATAGTAAATCTTATAATCAGTAGTATAAGTCTTCTGTCCTTGTTCTTCTTCAAGATTATTTAGATTGTCTTAGACTTTAGCTTTGTCATATAAATTTTAGAATCAATGTATTAATTTACACACATGTACAAATACTGCTGGGATTTTAATTATGATTACATTGACTCTATAGACCAGTTTGTTAATTATTGTTGTTAATCTTAACAATATAGAATCTTCTAACCTGTGGACATTTAGTTCTCCATTAATTCTCCTCAGCAATTTTTCAGTGTTCAGTGTATAAGTATATAAGAATTTTTGTTAGATTTCCTCCTAGATATTTGAGATATTTTATTTTTTGAATTACATTGTAGATGACATTGTCTTTTTTTTTAATTAATTGATAGCTGTATACATTAATGCAAACATGGGGTACATTGTACTGTTCTTATATACAATTTGAAAAACTTTCATCAAGCTGGTTAACATAAATATTCATGTCATTTGCTTACTCATTGTATCAAAACATTTATATTCTAGTTCTAGAAAAGTTCACTTGTGCCCTTGTTAGACAGATATATAGGTGATCTTTCCCGTCACCCTCCCACCATCCATCCGCCCTTCTCCCCTCCCCTTCCCCACCCCCTCCCCATATTCTTTGGCTAGAATTAAGTTGTATCTTTTGTTTGGGAGCTATAGATTAGTTTCATAAAAGGGTTGTGTACCTCATATGCATTTCTTAAGCCAGAAAATAAGCATTATAATGCCCCAGGGTCAGGCCAATTTCTAGAAATCCCTGCTCAGTTAATGTAGTAAACTTCTGGCACATATGTTCAGTTTATATGTCATTAAATCTCCGTGAGAGGACTGATGTCTTGCTTAATCCTTTGAACTGAGCTGAACAATTTTGCTCAATTTATATTGGCTTGGCATACTGTGGTCCAGCTTCTCATCAGTTAAGTAGGAGCTAAAAGTGGAGATTCTTCTCTCACGGATCTTAAAATCAGTTAAAAATTAAATAAATTCATTCCTTCACAATAGCCTTATAGGATAAGCTTTGTGCTTCCTTTCGAAAATATGTATAAGCACATTTTTACACATAAAACAAAAACTAAATAAAATTTGTAATTTTCCTTTTGCCTTCATATTCTAGCTGCTAATTCTTTTGTATAAAACTCTCCTTTCTAGGATTGTAGCTCTGAAGGATTTCATTGCTCATAAAAGCTTATAGGCATGGAAAATACGTAAAAGATTGAAGAATAACAACTTTATAGATTTATACCTCCAGAGTTTTAAAGAA
>CAUYQV010034924.1:0-12623 GCA_963574575.1 Galagoides demidoff | reverse complement strand
TGGTCCCAGCTACTTGGGAGGCAGAGGCAGGAGACTCGCTTGAGCCCAGGAGTTGGAGGTTGCTATGAGCTGTGATGCCATGGCACTCTACCCAGGGGGATAGCTTGAGGCTCCGTCTCAAAAAAAAAAAAAAAAAGATGTAGTTTGTTAATCTAATATGATAAAATATAGAGAGATTTATTTAGGATGGGGACTTTCTGATGTTAATCATAGTCAAGTAAGATGTACAGGGTAAGCCATCAGCTGTCTTAGTGAAAGAGTAATCTGTCTTCTAAACATTCAAGCATCTTCCTTACACATCCGGCCAAGTGATAGCCAGGCTTATTTAATAGGCTCTGAATGGTATTACATTTTTATTTTTTTGAGACAGAATCTCACTTTGTCATTCTTGGTACAGTGCTGACATCATAGCTCACAGCAACCTCAAACTCTTGGGCTCAAGTGATTCTATTGTCTCAGCCTCCCAAGTAGCTGGGATTACAGGTACCTGCCACAAACGTCCTGCTATTTTTTTTGTTTGTTTGTTTCAGAGATGGGATCTTTCTCTTGCTCAGGCTGGTCTTGAACCAGTGAGCTCAGGCAATCCACCAGCCTCTCGGCCTCCCAGAGTGCTAGGATTACAGGCGTGAGCCACCGCGCCCAGCCCTGGTGTTGCATCTTTATAAAACACCACAGTGTATTATAATAAAACCTAATCTCTAAACATTTAACAAATTATTCAAAGACAGTGACATCTGGAATTAGGCTTTCACTCTTCAGCCACCCTTTGAATCTTACCTGTATAGACATACACATAACATTGACTTTATATACATAACGAATACGCACTCTGCCCCCCTTGCCTTGTGCTTAAGTTGTTTTGCTTACATAATTTCATTTAATCTTCACAATAACTTTATGGGGTAGCTGCTAATTTGATCTCCACTGTACAGACGAAGAATCTGAGGCTCAGTTTAAAGCTGAAAGCCACATACTAAGACTACAGGGGGCAGCTTCCATATTTCTTCCAGCATCTGTGTCTTCCCCAGCCCTTAAAACGGACTTTACCCAGAGCAGACACTGACTGACTGTTGCCTGGGCTACTCAAACAGTAGGAAGCTTCCATCCTGCCATCTGGCTGAACCAGTTTCTCTGCCAGAAGGTCGCAGTCAGACTACCTTGGGAGAGCACCGTTAAAGCTTTAACCCTGTCCCAGGGGTCCCCAGTACCCCGTTAATACGGTTACAACTTCATCGTTCATTAATATTTACCAAGTGCCACAGCAAGTCAGAATGGAGAGCAAGAGTTCAAACAATACCTTCTTTGGGACATCTATCTGATAAAGCTTCCGCCTTCTCTGCATGTGGTCTTTAAATCGGTTCCACCAACACAATCCAATTAGTGGTTCTCAATTCAAATGCGGAGAATGTTGATGCAAACAAACAGCTCGCAGGGTATAGATCACCTGTACTGGGAGCCAAATGCATAATAAATGGGTGAGTGTTTAAAACAAAACATTTAGCAAAGATTTGTCATCTACTTATTTTGTGCCCGGCACTTGGCCAAGCCCTGGGGGTGAACAAGCCTTCATCCAGCCTCTAAAGGAACTCAAAAACCGGGTTGTCTTTACTATTTACCTGAGAGGGAAACTGGTGTCGGGACAGATTGATTTTTAACGTTCTTCCCCTGCCAACCTTACTAAGGAGGTACAGGATTCACACATGGTGCCTGAACCCTGCAGAAAAAAAGTAGAAAAGGAGGGGCGGTGCCTGTGGCTCAGTGGGTAGGGCGTCGGCCCCTTATACTGAGGGTGGCAGGTTCAAACTCGGCCCCAGCCAAACTGCAACAAAAAAATAACCGGGCATTGTGTCAGGTGCCTGTAGTCCCAGCTACTCATGAGGCTGAGGCAAGAGAATCGTCTAAGCCCAGGAGCTGGAGGTTGCTGGGAGCTGTGTGATGCCACGGCATTCTACCAAGGGCGACAAAATGAGACTCTGTCTCTACCAAAAATAATAATAATAATAATAATTTTAAAAGTAGAAAAGGAGGGGCAAACTATGTCACACTGGGAACCAAAATCACGATAGTGTTAAGTAAACACTATCTACCTAATCTGTAAGAAGTGGAGCAAAAAGAAGGTGTTTCTGAAAGCACATGGAAGATGAGCAAGTTGTAGGCTGGAGCTTGTGGTATCAATACTTTAGACTCCACAGGGTGGGGTGCCAGGGTGGATGGGGTGACCACTGACCCTTGGAACAAGAGTCTGATAGGACTAACTAGCTTTCATCCTCCCTGACCCCCAGTGTGTTCATTTCTTTTTCTATCTTTTCTTTTCTTTTCTTTTCTTTTTTTTTTTTTTTGCAGTTTTTGGCCGGGACTGGGTTTGAACCTGCCACCTCCAGCATATGGGGCTGGTGCCCTACTCCTTTGAGTCACAGTGCCACCCCCCTCCTTTTTTTTGAGACACGTTTCACTATGTTGCCCTGGGTTGAGTGCTGTAGTGTCACAGCTCACAGCAACCTCAGACTCTTGGGCTTAAGTGATTCTCTTGTCTCAGCCTCCCAAGTACCTGGGACTATAGGCGCCCACCACAAGGCCCGGCTATTTGTTGTTGTTGTTGTTGTTGCAGTTATCATGTTGTTTTAACTGGCCCTGGGCCAGGTTCAAAGCCTCCATCCAGCCTCAGTGCATGTGGCCAGCACCCTATCCACTGAGCTACGGGCGCTGCCAGTGTGTTCATTTCAAAACAAACACTGGTTTGGTTCTTCTTCTCTGTTAAGCTCATCTATGAATTCAGATAGTCAACTCTGAATACATGGAGGTCTGTCAGCTGAGGGTTTATTTTAGTTAGAAGAGGCAAGCAAATTCTTGGAACCTGCCAGAGAGTAAAATGGAACACCTGCCCAATGTTTTGATGTGCCTCGGGGCTCTGATCTTGTTGCCAAACTGGTATCAAAACACAGTCCTCCCCGCACCATGAATTTGTTTCCTGGGGAAGCATCTGCTGCCCGCCCCTACATGAGCACTCGTTCCTGAGAAGTTGCAGATCTGTTCTCGACCATTGCAGCCATTTCGGTCTAACGACTAAATGGGGCACAGGAAGTCAATGCTACACCCCCACGCCTTCTGTGACTCTGCTCCAGGGGTTCAACCTTCAGAATCTTTCAAGATCTCTGATACGCGGACCCCGTCATAGGATCAGAATCTTTGAAGATGACTGTGTGGGGATTGCAATCCAGTCAATTCCATTGTCTCACTCTAGGGGAGAACTACTGCTCCAAGTTTTTCTAAGGGCAATCATCTAGTGTGGAGGTGTATGCCTAGAGGCCCCCCTTTTCCTATGGACTTCTCAAAGTTAGCATTCACGCCGAACAACCCCCTCAAATGAGAAACTAGCTCCTGAACACCCAGGGTTATTTCAGTAGCGTTTTTCACACAGTGGCCTCTCAGACTCAGCCATAATCTGTCGATCCCAGCTCTCCAATTCTTGGCCAACTCTGGTGTGAGCATCAGTCCTCAGGCCAGAGGCTGGCTGAACAGAGAACAAATGAGCAAAACAGGCTCAGACTAGCCGCTGAATTGGTAGAGAAAATCTAAGACACTCAATACTCAGCTCCCCCCAAGTAATAGGAGCCATCTACTTATGTGTAAGACCGTGACAATACCCAAGTCACAACATGTAATGTAAAGAAGAGATGTGCCATCTGCAGCTCAGAGATAAGAGATTCTAAAGAAAATCAAATGAGATATGAAACTACTGAAGCTCCATCCCTGAATTCCTGTAAACGTGTTTGCTTTACCACTTTCTACTTTTTCTTGTAATAGCACCTTGCATTTTTAACAAATTCTAAAACTACACAAATCAAAGCATTTCACATTTATTGTTTCATTCAATCCTACCATGAGCTCTTTGAGATAAAAAGGATGGTCATTCTCCAGATGGAACAACTGAGGCTCAGGGAGACAAGGTCAAGTCTGCAACAGAGGTCTTGTATTTTTGCTGGAGAAAGGGCATATAAAAAGTAAAGTCAAAATGCCTCAACAGCTCCCTTCCCAGTGCTACCATCGTTACTATTTCAAAGGAATGTCTAGCTTTTCTTTTTTATTGCACTGAGAGGCTGTATGAGTGGTGGTAAGAACACAGATTCCAAAACCTGCCCAGAGTTCAAACCTGAGCTCTGTGGCCTTCTAGCATATGACTAACTTTGGCAGGCTGTTCAAATTCTGTGATGCTTCGGTTTTCCCATCTGTGAAATGGGAATAATTGTTGTGACCGCATGAAAGAATCAGTGAGATTTCAAGGCTTGTCAGGAGAATGTCTGGCTCTCAGCAATTCCTCAGAGGAGTTCTGAGATTGGGGACTGCTATTTTAAGCATGATGTTCAATCCTCTACATCAGCGGTTCTCAAGCTGTGGGTTGCGACCCACAGGAACTGTATTAAAGGGCCACGGCATTAGGAAGGTTGAGAACCACTGCTCTCCATGTTACTGTAATCATGACGTTCAATTCTCTGCAAATAATTACAATACCTAACGTATAGTGTAAGGATGAAGGAAGTCAACATTTTTGAAGTACTTATTACTCAGGGGTTTTTGTTATTGTTTTACAAACATGGTAATAAATGATATATTTGTGTTACTTTTGTTTTACTTTTTAAACTCAAACTATTGTGAGCATCTTTCCATGTATATAAACATGTAACTACGTTATTGTTAACAGCTTTTTATGTTATGATCACCTGTCATTAATTTTACTATTATCCACTATCTCAAATTTTTTGTTATTATATGCTGAGCTGAATATCCTTAAGATAAATCTTCATTTCCTTAAATTTCTGTAAATTCCTTTTAGCAGTTCCAAAGGGTGAAATTAATAGATTATGAGGTAAACATATAGGTAAGACTTTTGATACTTTTTCTATTTTTTTTAGAAACAGTCTCGGCTCAGCGCTTGTGGCTCAAGTGGCTAAGGTGCCAACCACGTACACCCAAGGTAGCAGGTTCGAATCCAGCCTGGGCCCTCCAAACAACAATGACGGCTGCAACCAAAAAAAAAAAAATAGCTGGGCGTTGTGCTGGGTGCCTGTGGTCCCAGCTACTCGGGCGGGAGGCTGAGGCAGGTGACTCCATTGAGCCCAGGAGTTGGAGGTTGCTGTGAGCTGTATGCTACGGCACTCTAGAGACAGCTGGAGGTTCCTGTCTCAAAAAAAAAAAAAAAAAAAAAGAAACAGAGTCTCACTTTATCACCCTTGGTAGAGTGCCATGGTGTCACAGCTCACCGCAACCTCCAATTCCTGGGCTTAGGCGATTCTCTTGCTTCAGCCTCCTGAGTAGCTGGGACTACAGGCACCCGCCACAATGCCCAGCTATTTTTTGTTGCTGTTTGGCCAGGGCCAGGTTTGAACCTACCACTCTTAGTATATGGGGCCAATGCCCTCCCCACTGAGCCACAGGCCCCGCCCAACTTTTGATACATATTATCAAGTACTTTCCAGAAATTATGCATCCATATACACTCTGAAAATCAGGCTGAAGGCCAGTCCCAATCCTTCTGGCTTTGAAGATACTGTTCTTCCTCCTTGTTCATGGCTGCTTCTCTGACATTGGAGCTGCCTGAGGAGTTGGTGAATTTTTATAGAAGGGAAATAGTCTAAAAAATTTTATTTTTGTATTTTTGTATTTTTTCACTATGTTACCCTCTGTAGAGTGCAGTGACATCACAGCTCATCACAGCAGCCTAAAACTCTTGGGCTTAGACAATTTTCTTTTTCTTTCTTTTTTCTTTGGAGACAGAGTCTCAAGCTGTTGCCCTGCATAGAGTGCTGTATCATCACAGCTCACAGCAACCTCCAACTTTTGGGCTTAAGCAATTCTCTTGCTCAACCTCCCAAGTAGCTGGGACTACAGGCATCCGCCACAATATCCAGCTATTTTTTGGTGGTAGTTGTCATTGTTTGGCAGGCCCAGGCTGGATTTGAATCTGCTAGCTCCAGTGTATGTGGCTGGTGCCCTAGCCACTGAGTTACAGGTGCTGAGCCTTAAACGATTCTCTTGCCTCAGCCTCCCAAGCAGCTGGGACTACAGGTGCCCACCACAATGCCAGGCTATTTTTTGGTTGTAGTTGTCATTGTTGTTTAGCAGGCCCTGGCCGGGTTCGAACCTGCTAGCCCCTGTGTATAAGGCCAGTGCCATAACCACTGAACTACAGGCACCAAGCCCTTTTAAAATGTTTTTTAAACACCACATTTTTTATGGCCCTTTTATAAAATGAGCCCGTGGGACAGCTCTTTCTTCAGAGGAGCATGGAGCTAATAAGGTCTCCTTATTTATCACGATCGACAGTCTCCATAGCTGACAATTTGGCAGTTAATAGGCTACAATCATCTGGAATTTTCCACTGACTCAGACAGGCCAAAGTTTGTCCTCCGGCTGATTGCTTGGGCTTGGAAAGAAATGATGAGTCAAGCTTCCATGGCCCAAGAGCCTATATTTTTGCCACAGCAGAAGAAAAACAGATTGACATTGTTTTAATAGATGATTAAAGCTGTTTGACCTCATTGATACCATGATGTGACTTCCACGCTTGGGAACAACAGGCAACAAGGATATTTTCATTAGCCCACAGTGTCTATAAAGCATGAGGAGGTGAAGTAACTTGCCCGAGGACAATCTGATCTCCTGATTCCAGTTCACCATGATTCAATTTTTACACCATCATCTTGCCCTTAGCTGGTATATCTTGTTCCGTTTGCATATTACAAATCTACTGCTCATTAGATAATAACAGTAAGAATTGAACACATTGCTATGAGCAAGACACTGTACTAAGCAATTTATACACATTATCTTATTTAATTCTCACCATAGCCCTACCAAGGTTAGTTGTATTGTTATCCCCATTTTACTGTTGAAAAAACTGAAGTTCAGAGAGGTAAGTTGAGGGCCTTGCCCAAAGGCACTTGTGGCAATTCATACACATGGAATTTGAACCTGGGCCAGTTTGATATCAAAATCTATCCTCTTAGCCACTCTGCTACACTGACCTACTCTTCAGGGTCCATATTTCTTTCTTTCTTTTTTTTTTAAATATATGGAAATTCATTTTTATTTATTTATTTGCAGTTTTTGGCCGGGGCTGGGTTTGAACCCACCACCTCCGGTAAATGGGGCTGGCGCACCACTCCTTTGAGCCACAGGCACCGCCCAGGGTCCATATTTCTTTCTTTTGTTTTTTTGAGACAGACGCTCACTTTGTCCCACACAGTAGGTGCTATGGCGTCACAGCTCACAGCAACCTCAAACTCTGTTGCTCAAGCAATTCTCTTGCCTCAGCCTCCCGAGTAGCTGGGACTACAGGTACCTGCTGCAACACCCACTATTTTTTAGAGACACAGTCTCGCTGTGCCTCAGGCTGGTCTCAAACCTGTAAGGTCAGGCAATACACCTGCCTAGGCCTCCCAGAGTGCTAGGATTACAGGCAAGAGGTCCCTATTTCTAGGAAGTACTCGAAAGATAGCTTTCCCTGGAGTAGGAGGTAGCCACTCTTCTGGATCCAGGCTATCAACAGTCCAGTAAATCTGCACATATATTCTCATCACGTTAGAAAGAAAGAAAAAGGCCAGGTGAGGTGTTTCATGCCTGTAATCCTCGCACTCTGGGAGATGGAGACGGGTGGGTTGCTTGAGCTCAGGCAACAACTAGCCAGGTATTGTGGAGGGTGTCTGTAGACCCAGCTACTCAAGAACCTGAGCAAGAGGATCACTTAAGCCCAAGAGTTTGAGGTGCTTAATAAATTGGAACTAATTGTTGGGCACTTATGTGCACAGGGGAAAGTAAAAATTACTGGAAATCAAACAGGGAGGGTCTAAGACTCCCTAACAGATATAATGAACACTATTTGGGTGATGGGCACATTTACAACCCTGACTTAAACCATGTATCAAAAACATCTGTACCCCCTTAAGATTTCGAAATTAAAAAAATTATGTATTTATTTATTTTTATAATTTTTTAAAAGACAGAGTCTCACTTTATCACCCTCGGTAGAGTGCGGTGGCATCACACAGCTCACAGCAACCTCCAACTCCTGGGCTTAGGCGATTCTCTTGCCTCAGCCTCCTGAGTGGCTGGGACTACAGGCGCCCACCACAACACCCGGCTATTTTTTTGTTGTAGTTTGACCAGGGTCAAGTTTGAACCTGCCACCCTCAGTATATGGGGCTGGTGCCCTACCCACTGAGCCACAGGCACCACCTAAAATTTAAAAATTTAAAAGAGAAAAAAAAAAGAATTTGAGGTTGCTGTGAGCTATGATTTTACAGCACTATAGTGAGGGTGACAAAGTGAGATTCTGTCTCAAAAAAAAAAAAATAGGCGTGGCATGGTAGCTCATGCCTATAATCCTAACACTCTGGGAAGCTGAGGCAGGTAGATTGCTTCACCTCATGGGTTGGAGACCAGCCTCAGCAAGAATGAGACCCTCAGTCTCTAAAAATACCCAGGCAATGTGGCAGGAGCCTATAGTCCTAGCTACTCAAGAGGCTGAAGCAAGATCGCTTGAGCCCAAGAGTTTGAGGTTGCTGTGACCTGTGACGGCACAGTACTCTACAGAGGGCGACAAAGTGAAACTCACCCAAACCAAAGAAATAAATAAATATGATGAAGTCTAATTTGTCTATTTTGTTCTTTTGTTACCTGTGCTTTTTGTGTTCTAGCCCCAAAATTATTGCCAAATCTAACGCCATCAAGCTTTTGCCCTATGTTTTCCTATAAATTTTATAGTTTTACCCCTCGCATTTAGGTCTTTGATCCATTTTTACGTAATTTTTGTATATAATGTTAGATAAGGGTCAAACTTTATTCTTTGGCAATCTCATCACTTTTTGCTATATTCTATTTATTAGAAGCTAGTTACGGCTCAGCACCTGTGGCTCAATCAGCTAAGGCACCAGCCACGTACACCCAAGGTGGCGGGTTCGAATCCCCAGCCCGGGCCCGCCAAACAACAATGATGGCTGCAACCAAAAAATGGCCGGGTATTGTGGCAGGCGCCTGTGGTCCCAGCTACTTGGGAGGCGGAGGCAGGAGACTCGCTTGAGCCCAGGAGTTGGAGGTTGCTATGAGCTGTGATGCCAGGCACTCTACCCAGGGGGATAGCTTGAGGCTCTGTCTCAAAAAAAAAGAAGCTAGTTACTAAGTCTTCCTTACAATTCAAGGGGAAGAGATTATCCAAAGGATGTGAATACGGAAAGGTAGAGATCACTGGGAGATATTTTAGGAACTGCCAACTCTAATAGCTAATATTTATGGAGGACTTAATATACTGAAGCAGATGTGTGGATGGCCATTAAATCTTCCCAACAACCCTGAGAATCTGGAAGTATTATGATGCCTAATTTGTAATAGAGGGAATTCAGCTTTACAGAGATTAAACAATTTACTTATGCCCCAGCAGCTACAAAATAATGGCACTAGGATTCAAACCCAGCCTGCCCAACCGTGAAGCTGTGCTTTTAACCATTGCGCTACCTACCCACACGTGGTTGCTTCCATGTCTCAGAAGGACCATTTCGAGCTTAGCTTTGTGATTTGCAGAAGTCTCAGATGACCGCTCACCAGTGAAAGAATGTGCTCTCGCAGCTGTATTTAGCATTAGTCAAATGAATTTGAGAAATCCTATTTTGGTTCAATGTCACCCTGCTATGGAAGTTTGCTACCCACTGTGGAAAAGGAAGAACAAACCCACGTTGAAGAATTTCCCTCCTTCCTGCATGAGAAACTATTTCGATTTTACAGGCTTCTGGATCTAATTTCGTGGGCCTCCTAACATCAAGATCTCTCTCAAAGCTCCCCAGAGCTTCTTGACCACAGAGAACTTTGTGAAAAGTTTCCATGGAGCCTCTTGTCCCGAGGGAGTTCTGCTTTCAAATAGCTCCACCTCCACTTCCCCCCAGTCAGACTGATGCTGATGAATGGACAGCCTCCTTCCCACCCTGAGGAATGTCCGAGGGTGTCTGATGGAGTCACAGGGATTCTTTGCTTCTCTTTCCTGCCCTTCTTTTGTGCCCACATCTGCAAACTCTCAAGAGAAAAAAAAAAAATTGCTGAGTCGGGTTTAAAAGCCCATAATAGAAAGGTGGCATTAGAAGCGTTTTGGGAATGTTGAGAATGTTTTGAGTGTTTTTAGAGGTGTTCCTGTTTTCATTATGTTGTTCTAAGTAGGTAGTATTGTCTTAGTGCTTTGGTTTAAAAGAGGAATCCAGTCTACTCAAATTTTTTTCTGAGGCCCAATCCAGTCTTTGGCCCTGGATTAGGTTCTATGCCAGGAGCAGAGATGAATTAAGACATGGGAAACAAGATGAACTAGGTATACGATAAGGCAGAACAGAATAATTCTATCAAGGAATTGCAAATAACTTTTAAGATGTTTCCAGATCTTTGCACATGGCACTACTTTGGTTTATAGAAACTCTTTTCTATTAGTTGAAATGGCCACAGAAGCCTCCCCAATGTCAAGGGTGGGGGGAACAAAGACCTCACCTCTCCGGGGACGACTTCTCAAAGTCCTGTGGATGAGAGATATCATTGAGACTGTCTTTGGACCATACAACCTACCGGACTTGCTTTTATGTTTACTTACCTGCTAGAACACTCTAGCAATCAGGTATTCATTTGTTCATCCATCCAACATTTGTTTAGTGCCTGATATGTGCCAAACTAGGCCCTTTATATAGATTATTTCACCTAATCATCATCATGTCAGCCCTTTGAAATAAATGCATAATCCCCACATTTAACAAGTGTCTTGCCCAAAGTCATACAAATGAATAGAGAAGTCATGATTTGAATCCATAACTGACTATTCCAGGCTCTGTGCCTATTCCTTCATCAGGCTGCACTCCCAGGATCAACATGACCTGAACCTGAACATCTCTAGGGCCTTCGAGGTTTTGCCTTGGTTAACCTTGCCCTTCATTCCCCTAGGGCAGGGCAGTGGCTGGGGAAAGGAATGAGGGAGATACTGTCTAGAGCCAGTGGGAAGGAACCCCAAGTCTTATGCCAATCCCATTGTGCTCCCAGAGGTGCTGGCGACATAGCACAGGGTTGGGATTCATGCCCTTACTGATGAGACAACGCCAAATCAGACATGACGAATCACACTTATGTCAGTACCAGCTCCAGTCAGTTGACAGTGTCAGCCTGAATTGCTGTGCTGAGGAGGATCATGAGCAGTATCTGTGCTCGGCAGGAATGACGGCCTTGATAGACTAGTTATGTCTGCCCTGGACACCGAACTGGCATGTGGGCCTTGCCTCCCAATCTCATAAGTTGCATCTCTTTTCATATAGGAGGATATTAAGATGCAAGCACCACAAGGGCAAAGATTTTGTCTTTTTTAGCCACTGCTATATCCCCCCAGAACCTAGAATAATGCCAAACAGGGGTTAGGCTTTCAGCAAATATTTGTTTAAAAATGAGACAATTATGCTTTAGTGGTTAAATGGACACTCCAGGGCTCCCCCAGTCTAGTTTCGAATTTCAGCTTAGCCACTTGCTGGCTGGGTAATGTCGGATAATTTGCTTTGTTTAACTTCTCTGAGGCTCACCTACTTTATTCATTCATCTATTCATTTATTCATTTAACAATTATTAGTTGAGGACCTGGTATGTACCAAACTCTGTTCTAGGGCCCAGGGATGTAGAAGTGACCGAGACAGACCTAAACCCTGGCTCTCACAGAGTTTATATTGTAGGAAAGAGAAACAAACAAGTGAACAAGTTAGTGAAATGCAGGGTGTCCATAAAGTTTGTGTGCAATTTAAAATAGTGTGTGGTTTCAAATTGCAGGTGAACTTGATGGACACCCTGTATGTGCTGGATGTCATGTGATGAGACGTGTTTTGGAGAAATGTAAAATGAGTCAGGGAACAGGAAATTCCGGGGTGAAAAATGGGAGGAGATTTGCCTCCTAGCCTATAGGACCATGTGAAGGTAAGAGTCCGGGGTACAAAGCAAGGCAGGCCTTGCCTTACCCAAACCTGGACTTCCCCTTACCTCCTTCTTGGGGATTATTACACATATTTCCATATGTCATATGTAATGTAACATAGATATATAATCCTTTCTGCTAAGAGTTGTGAGGATTAAATGAGAAAATATTTGTGAAAAGTTTAACTGTCTGGTAGATAGCGAGGGTTCTATTTAGGGAGGCTATTATTGCTTTCCTTTCATTTCTTCAATAGACATTTACAAAGCATAGACTATACAGTGAGAACCAGCCACTGGGGCTAAAGTGCTGAATGATGTCAGGACCCAGCACAGACAAGGCTTGTTTCCTTTCCAGCTAGACTCTAAACACGCTGAAGGCAGAGGTTACATCTACTACAGTCTCACGCACAAATTCTGGGCAGGATGATCTGTCCCATCCTCTAATTTATAGAATTTAAAGCTCAGGCTCCATGCATATAGCATAGTGGTTAGGGCACTGGCTGCATACACCAGAGCTGGTGGGTTTGAACCCGGACTGGGGCCTGCTAAACAACAATGACAACTACCAAGAACAAAAAATAGCCAGGCATTGTGTCGGGCACCTGTAGTCCCAGCTACTCAGGAGGCTGAGGCAAAAGAATTGCTTAAGCCCAAGA
>CAUYQV010034923.1:0-11337 GCA_963574575.1 Galagoides demidoff | reverse complement strand
ATTGTGGAAGCTAGGTTCTGTCCTTTAATTTCTGGTGTGTGCTTTGCTTGTGGTCCATTGTGATGGTCAGTGTCTAGAATAGGTTGAAGTTATTTCCTGTAGAGCTGGTCTTTTTTTTTTTTTTTTGGCTGGGGCTGGGTTTGAACCTGCCACCTCCAGCATATGGGGCCTGTGCCCTATTCTTTGAGCCACAGGCGCTGCCCGAGCTGGTCTTATTGTATGACAAAATTCCTCAGTGTGTGCATATCAGTAAAAGATTGGATATTTCCATCAATTTTAAATCTTATCTTAGCAGGATATAGAATTCTGGGCTGGAAGTTGTTCTGTTTAAGTAGATTAAAGGTAGATGACCATTGTCTTTTGGCTTGAAAAGTTACATTATGGAAGTCTGCAGTTACTCTGATAGATTTGCCCCTGTAGGTCAATTCCTGCTTACTCTTGGCAGCTTGCAAAATCTTTTCTTTTGTCTTGACTTTGGACAGGTTCATCACAATGTGTCTTAGAGAAGTTCTATTTTTTTTTTTTTTTAAAGATAGAGCCACAAGCTATTCCCCTGGGTAGAGTGCTGTGGCATCACAGCTCACAGCAACTTCCAACTCCTGGGCTTAAGTGATTTTCTTGCCTCAGCCTTCTAAGTACCTGGGACTACAGGCGCCTACCACAATGCCCAGCTATTTTTTGGTTGTAGTTGTCATTGTTGTGTGGCAGGCTTGGTCTGGATTTGAACCCAACAGCTTTGGTATATGTGGCTGGCACCTTTTTGAGCAATAGGCGCTGAACCAAGAAGCTCTATTTGACTCGAGGTGACCTGCGGTCTGAATTCTCTCTGAGAGGAGTATGTCAGAATCTCTGGTGATATTTGAGAAATTTTCATTTTATAATATTCTCTAATATAGTTTCCATTCCTCTGGGGCATTCTTATTCCCCTTCTGGCATACTATAACTCATATGTTTGAACGCCTCATAAAGTCCCATAATTCTGTCAGTGAACATTCTGCTTTCTCTCTCTTCTGCCTCTTTAACTGTCTGAGTTATCTCAAGAGCTTTGTCCTCTACTTCTGAGATTCTTCTGCATGGTGTAATCTGTTGTGGATACTTTCTATTGCATTTTTTTTAAGAGAGAAGAGTCTCACTTTTTTGCCCTCAATAGAGTGCTGTTGCATCACAGCTCACAGCAGCCTCCAGCTCCTGGACTTAGGTGATTCTTCTGCCTGCATCCTGAGCAGCTGGGACTACTGCTCAGGATTAGTAGTACTCCTACTAATAGCCGGCTGTAACACCTGGCTTTTTTTTTTTTTTTTGCAGTTTGGCAGGGGCCGGGTTTGAACCCACCACCCTCGACATATGGGGCCGGCGCCCTACTCACTGAGCCACAGGTGCTGCCCTTGATTGCATCTTTAAGTTTCCTAATTGACTGCTTCAGTTGCTTCAGCTCTGCCATATACTCTCTGTATTCTTTTTTTTTTTGAGACGGAGCCTCAAGCTATCCCCCTGGGCAGAGTGCCGTGGCATCACAGCTCATAGCAACCTCCAACTCCTGGGTTCTAGCGAGTCTCCTGCCTCCGCCTCCCAAGTAGCTGGGACCACAGGTGCCCGCCACAATGCCCGGCCATTTTTGGTTGCAGCCATCATTGTTGTTTTGGCAGGCCCGGGCTGGGGATTCGAACCTGCCACCTTAGGTGTATGTGGCTGGCGCCTTAGCCGATTGAGTCACAGGCGCCGAGCCCTCTCTGTATTCTTTATATCGTTCATCTCATTCTGTTTTTGGGTATTTTCCACTTTCTCAGCAGTTTCCTTACTTGTTTTTTTGGTTGTTTTCCACTTTCTCAGCAATTTCCTTCTTTGTTTTCATCATCTGTATTTTAAATTTTCCTTCTGTCATTTCTTTATAAGATTCTTTCTTTCTTTCTTTTTTTTTTTTTTTTAGAAACAGAGTCTCACTTTGTCACCCTCGGTAGAGTGCTGTGGTGTTACAGCTCACAGCAATCTCCAGCTCTTGGGCTTAGGCAATTCTCTTGCCTCAGTCTCCCGAGTAGCTAGGACTATACAGGTGCCTACCACAGTGCCTGGCCATTTTTTTGTTAGCGTTTGGCTGGGGTTGGGTTCAAACCTACTACCCTCAGTATGTGGGGCCTGTGTCCTACCCACTGAGCCACAGGCGCTGCCCCTTTCTGTCAGTTCTAACATTTCTTTATATGTGTAATCCTCTTAGTGGCAACTTCATAGTCCCTTGAGGGGGTTGCTCTGGATTGGTTTTTCATGTTGCCAGGATTTTTCTGTTGATTCTTCCTCATGAGTGTTTTCTTTTATCTGTTTCCTTGCCCTAAGTTTCCTTTTACTTCCTCTTGTACTTTAAGTTACTGGGCCTCTGGCCTAAGGTTTTGATGAGTTCTTTGGGCACAGGACCAAAAGAATGAGAAGATTGAGGAGCAAGAAGGGAAAAAAGATTTGAAAAAAAGAGGAGAGGGGGGTGAGTAAAAGGGAATATTGATAAAAAGAAGAGAGGCACAGAAAGAGGGAGACAGGAGTAATAAAGGTGTACAGTAGGGTACTTTGACCCAACCTTAAAAACCCCCAGGGAGTGCTGGGTTGGGTGGTGTGGTCAGCAGTTCTTTGCCAGCCTGTTCAGACACAGTACCCTACTCCCACCAAATAGAGAAGAAAGACTGAAATACTGTAAATCAAACCAAAACAAACATAAACAGAAAACCTTATGGGATAAAATTTGGGGAAAAACGAAATAATAGGGGTAGAAATGCTAGCAGAAATGAAGTTCTAATTAAGGAAGGAACAATGGAAAATTAAAGTAGAAACATGAAGAAAAGTAAAGTTTAGGGGGAAAAATGTTGAAAGTTAAAAAAAAAAAAGGAAAGCAGTATATGTATCTTGGTGAATGTTGTCTGAGCAACAGGTGATTTTCTGGGGGATGAGATGTTAATCACAATGTTGATACAGCTATGTGAGATGCAGACTGGAGGCCTCTGCTGATTTCTCAAACTCTGCAGGGTTGAAAGCCTAAATCTCTCCTCAGCTTGCTTAAAAGACACTTTAAAGTGTTAACCTTGGCTAAGCAGAAGCTTTCCCAGGAAAGCACTTGTTGCTGGGATCTCTCCTGAAGTGTCAGCCCACTTATCCAGTGTGCCAAAACCCATCTCACTCTATGCCCTTGAGGGCCAAGGCTGCAAGGCACCCCTGCTCCTGCCAAACACTGAAATATCCGCTCTTCCCCAGCATCTTAGTCCTGGCCTTTGGCTCTGCTCAGTTACTAAATCACTTGCCCAAGGTCTTCCAGCTCAAGCCTCTCTTTGTGACCTGGAGGGTGGGGCCCACAGGGGCAGGTCTCCCACAATGGCCTGTGCCTGTGGCCCACAGCCAAACAATATTAGCTCCATTTCGGCTCAGTGGGTCGGTCAGTCTGGGGCCCTAGACAGCACTGAAAGTCATCTGCAGACCTGTTTGTAGTCTTGCCGCTGTTGTAATTACAGCTGTGGCCGCCATGGCCTCAGAGTGAACGAATGCAACCACTTGCCACTTGTCTATCGCTTTTGTCATCCTCCTGGGGTCCAGAAGTCTCTTGCTGTTTCCCCATGTCCCCAACGGGATATTTCTGGGCAGAGCTCACAAGCCAGAGATGCCTGGAGTCTTCTCTCCCCAATCTCAGAATGCCCGGATGCAAAGAAACTATTACTCAGCCACTATCTTGCACCTTTCTCCATTGTGGAACTTTTTGAATGTCCTTGTCAGCATTTCTCCTCTACAAGTTATAATAGTTTATTCTAGGGAAATAAGAAAATGTGTCTAGCCAAAGCCAGAGTGAGACCTTGTCTCTAAAAGTAGCCAGGTATTGTGGCAGGTGCCTATAGTCCCAGCGACTGGGAGGCTGAGGCAAGAGAATCACTTAAGCCCAAGAGTTTGAGGTTGCTGTGAGCTATGTTGGTACAGCACTCTACTGAGTGTGATGAAATGAGACTGTCTCAAAAGAATAAGAAAATACAGCAATAAAAGCATAAGGAGTTTGGAAGTCAACTGTTCAATCATTATCTGAAAATCACTGTTACTATCTTTCTATTTTTATTTTCTTTTTGGAGACAGGATTTTGCTGTCACTGAGGCTGGCATGCAGTGGTACACTCATAACTCACTGTAACCTTGAACTCTGGGCTCAAGTGATCTTCCAACCTCAGTTTCCTGAGTAGCTAGGACTGTAGGCATGTGGTACCTGACCTGGCTAAATTTTAAATTTCTAGTAGCGATGGGGATCTCACTGTGTTGTCCAGGCTGGTCTTGAACTTCTGGCTTAAAATGATCTTCCTGCGTTGGCATTTTATAGTGCTGGGATTATAGATGTGAACCACCACACCCAGCCAAACATCTTACCTTTGTACTCCTTCTAAAGATCATACTGTATAGACCAGGCATCCTCCAACTATGGCCCACGGGCCACATGCAGCCTGCCTAGGACATTTATCTGGGCCGCCGGGTATTTTTGCTGCCGTTGCTGGTCCTGCTTAGCGGCCGACTTGTCTTGCAGCTTGTCTTGGGCTGCAGTCCGGCCCTCCAGCGGGCTGAGGGACAGTGAATTGGCCCCCTGTTTAAAAAAGTTTGAGGACCCTTGGCATAGACACTTGCCTTCCCACCTTCTTTAAATTCTTATCTATTATATGGAATTTCATCATATGGGTATACCATACTTCTTTTTCTTTTTTTATTACAGTTTTTTTTTTGGCCAGGGCTGGGCTTGAACCCACCACCTCTGGTACATGGGTCTGGCACCCTACTCTTTGAGCCACAGGCACCACCACACCATACTTCTATTAACCATTTCCCTGTTATAAACCATCCAGGCTGTTTCTAGGTATCTATTATTTATTACAGGTAACACTGTCAATATCCTTTTGGCATTCATCTTTGTGTACTTAGTTTGATCTTTTTTCCTTTATGGCAAATTTCAGAATTGATATTTTGCCGAATCGTTTCCTGTTAAGTTTGAGTCATAAACTATAGGCATTTTTTTTTTTTTTTGAGACAGAGCCTCAAGCTGTCACCCTGGGTAGAGTGCTGTGGTGTCACAGCTCACAGCAACCTCCAACTCCTGGGGTCAAGTGCGTCTCCTGCCTCCACCTCCCAAGTAGCTGGGATTACAGGCGCCCGCCACAATGCCTGGCTATTTTTTGGTTGCAGCCATCATTGTTTGGCGGGCCCAGGCTGGATTCAAACCCGCCAGCTCAGGTGTATGTGGCTGGCGCCTTAGCTGTTTGAGACACAGGGACTGAGCCGGCAATTTTTAAAGTTAGAAGTCATTTTGTGTAAATGTTTATTAGAAGTTTAAGAAAAGAAAATACTTGTGTAAGTGTAATGGCCTGACTTCATGGGGAAGTAGGAAAAGCTGGACTCTGATCTTAGCCTTGCTGCAGTGAGACCCCTGCAAGTTTCTCATCCCTCACTTTGTATGCTAGGGGGCAGCATTAGCATGTGAAGAAACTGAAAGGAGAAAACTGTGATGTTAAAATGGTGTTAATTTAATCTAAAACTGTTGAAATTAAAACATTTAATAGTAGTATTTTGATTCTACCATGTTCTTTTAGGTAATTTCCAATGCAAAGAATACAGTCCAAGGATTTAAAAGATTCCATGGCAGAGCATTCTCTGATCCATTTGTGGAGGCAGAAAAATCCAACCTTGCATATGATATTGTGCAATTACCCACTGGATTAACAGGTATAAAGGTAAGGTTCTCAAGATAATGCCTTATGACTAAAATTAGCGTTTTGGTTTTTTTTTTTTTTTGTACGAAAGGTCTTTATTGGTGAGTGAGGGATGCTGCAGAGCAGCACTAAGGAGGAGAAAGAGAAGAGGAGGAGGGACTAAAAGAAAAGCATATCAGGGCAGCACCTGTGGCTCAAAGGAGTAGGACGTCAGCCCCATATGCTGGAGGTGGTGGGTTCAAGCCCAGCCCTGGCCAAAAAGTGCAGGAAAAAAAAAAAAAAAAGAAAAGTGCACCCTTATATAGTCAGTTAAGGGAAGTCTCAGAAAGATGACTGGATAGTAGAATAACCAATAAGGAGTTACTGCTCTGGTGGGAAGAGCCGTTAGGGGCAGGCCATAAGTTTGAAATTTCAGTGGGTAATTGGGACAGGGAGATGAGGCAGGTTTTACAATTGGGAGATAAGGAGATTTTTAGGGGGCAATGCCCTGTTGAAAGGAGCTGTAACTTTTAAGAGTGAGACAACTAGTCTTGGTCTGTTTGAAAGCAGGAAGAGGCTTTCTGGGGAGGGGCTTTTCTGGGCCATTACCTAATAGTCCTCCCTTCTTGATATGTTAGAAATAGGGGTTGGCCTTGGCATAGGGGAACGTTGAGTTCTCTCTTTTGTAGCTGCTTCTTACTGAGAGTGGCACGTAGTTTCAGTTGGCCTACTGGAGGACAATTGATATTTTTACTGGGAGGATGTAAGCAAAGAATAGTTTCTTTTTGTTGCAGGTTGGGAGCTGTATCTGGGGTGTAGGTTTAGAGCACCAACTGAGTAGTTACCAAATCCGGGCGAGGCTGGTGTTGGGTGCTGGTTAGAGTGTCTTGGTGGATAGACACAAGCCGATGCGGTGGTGAGCGCTGGGAGTGCGAGAAGAGGACACGGAGCTCCAGGAGCTAGAACCCTGTGGAAGGGGTGGAAGCTACCCTTGGGAGCAGTCCCTAATTATATCCCACTTCTGACACCAGATGAAAGGGCAGCACTTGACCAGCAGAGATCTCACAGACCACCCAGGCTTGTATGAAAGGTCTTTATTGGTGGGGGAGGGATGCTGTAGAGCAGCACCAAGGAGGAGAAAAAAGAGAAGAGAGAAGAGGAGAGTGAAGAGGAAGAGCTAAAATTAGTGCAGTTCAATATGTCCATACATTTTTTTGCAGTGTTGTTTTGTTTTTTTTTTTTTTTTTTTTTTTGGCCTGGGCTGGGTTTGAACCCTCCACTTCTGGTGTATGGGGCCAGTGCCCTACTCCTTTGAGCCACAGATGCCGCCCTGTCCATACATTTTTGATGTTAAGTGGTAATGAAAATACTTAAAAATGCTTAGGAAAAGTTTTTGCTGGTAAAGACTATTTGATATTTTTTGAATGGTCTGGAATTTGGTTGGGAGCTATTGGTGGTGCCATTATTGTGGGATGGAAGCTTAGGGAGTGATGGTTTGCTGTTAACTCTGCCAGTGCTGGTTGTTTAGTTCACTGATGCAGTGGCCTTTCTTATGTAATTTTAGGGAATGACTTCTGGAAGAGGAGAGAAAGTAATCAGCTCTTAAGTCACTAGCACATATATGGTCATACATTTAGCAATAGGACTTAGGTTGGAAAGAGATGTTCTTTTGGGAGAAAAGTGAATTTGGTCTTTGATATTTTTGGGACATCTAAAGGAGTCTGTTTGTGAAGTGTAAGGTGAACTGATCTTACAAAAGAAGTGAGAGGCTGGGAGATGGGTAGGGTGGACATGTCTGCCTGTCTGATACTCAAAGTTAGGAAGAGAAATCCACAAAGGAAGGATGAGCTTTCCATGCAGGCGAGTTTAGGGAGAGGAGATTTGATACTGGAAACAATGCAGCCAGAGAAATAAGAATCATGAGAACAGCCTTAAAAGCCAAGAGATAGTGAGGACTATGAGAGAAAAGTAGTCCATTGTGCTGGTTTAGCTAAGAATTCAGTCAAATATAGAAATGAAAAATTCTGAAAACTATTGGTCACTAGGTTTACTTGGGATTTCTGTGGTAGGAATCTCAGAAGTTTGAAGGACATAATAAAGGATGAAGGAGGAGTGCAGGAGAGGGAAAAAGGAGGCAAGGAAGGGGGAAGGGGGCAATACTCATTAATCAAGAAAGAAATAGGATGGGTTTCAACAGATTGAGTCATAAGCATTACAAGAGTGAAAGTAGAAAAAGACTAGTAGGAAGCTTTGGAGAGTAAGTAGATTCAAGTCTAAAGGTGGAAGAGTTGACTAAGAATTAAGCAAATAGCAGGGAAGAAGGGGATCGTTTACAAAGGAGGCTCAGCATGAGGAATATTTCCCCACCTTTGCCATGTACTAAAGTGAGAAACTGTTCGATTCTAATCCATTATAAATGATGATTAGGCTGAGGAGTGAGGAGAAGATGGCACTTGAGTTGGGGCAGCAGCTAAAAGAAGAGTTTGGATTATAATTTGGGAATCTGGTCTTGCGGGATGGGGTTATTGAGATTTAAAATTTTCAGCTCTTATCTTGAAGCTTTGTTATTTATTCTTTAATTCAAGTGACAGTTATGCCTGGTCCTGTTTTAGGTGCTGGGGTAGGGGAGTGAAAAGTCAAACATACATAAGCCACGTTTTCTGATTAGACTGAATCCTAACTGGGGAAATGGATAGTAAAGTAAATAAAGTAAAATATAATGTGTTATGTAGTAAAATAGTTTCTGCTACCAGCCCCTTTATGAAGGAACAGTGTGGGTCATGGTGAGCTATACCAATTCTGAAGTTTTACATCATGGTCTTCAGTCTCCAAGTATCACATTTGGAAAGCATGTTAAAGTTAAAAGTGACGTTTAAGATGTTGACTTCCCACACAAGCTTTTCTCCAGCTTCTGCCCAAGATAATGCTCCATTGTTGATGGAAGGTGGCATTGTTCATTTTAGGCTGTTTATTTGTAGACAGAATCTCGCTATGCTACCCTTGGGAGGGTGCTGTGGCATCACAGCTCACAGCAATGTCAAACTCTTAAGCAGATTGAGAGGGCTTAAGCAATTCTCTTGATTCAGCCTCCCAAGTAGCTTGGACTACATGTGCCCACTACAATGCCCCGCTATGCAGTTGTCATTGTTTTTTAGCTGGCCCGGACCAGGTTCGAACTCACCAGCCTCAGTATATGTGACTGACGCCCTACCCACTGTGCTATGGGCACTGCCTCCTTTGTAGGAAATATCAGTGATAAGTCTAGATCCTTCTGTTGTTTTCTTGCAGGTGATGTATATGGAGGAAGAGAGAAATTTTACCACTGAGCAAGTGACTGCTATGCTTTTGTCCAAATTGAAGGAGACAGCAGAAAGTGTTCTTAAGAAGCCCGTTGTTGACTGTGTTGTTTCGGTGAGTTTGATCCTACACGTTATTGGGAACTTGCATGAAGAAGCAGAGAAGAAAGCTGCATGTACAGTTTTTATTTTTGTCCTAGGTTGTAATGGTTATTTTAAAAATTTGTCAAACTAGTCTTCATTTATAAAAACATTCCTCTTTGCCTCCTAGTTTTGTTGCCCAGTCCACTCCATTATTTTACCTGTTTAAATCTTGCCTGTTTATGCCTTCTCTCAAAGTTCACTTCTTCCTAGATTTCTTACAGTATTTAGTCTAGTGCCTGGCATAGGGTAGCCACTTGTTAAATACCCCCAATTGTAAATGGCTGTTTTTTCTTCATCTCTATTTGCTGTCTCTGTCTATCTTTAAAGACAAGGTAGTGTCTTATCTTTTCCATATCCCTGTTCAGATGGAAGCCTGGCCACTTGTAGCTTTGTGCTTCTTGTATCATGGAGTCCTTAGGGACTGTCGAAATATACGAGTGGTTATATTGGCTTTGGTACTAAATCTCTTCATTTGGCAATTGTTATCTGATACTTTAGTTCTGTGTCCTTTTATGTCTTCATGTTGGTGCATTGATTGGCCAAGCAAGGACTGTTAGGTGGTTTTTCACCCTAGAATCTGTTTTCTGGTAGATTCCTTGGTTTTTGGATCAGGAGAATAGAACTGACAATTTCTCAGGAAGAATTGGGTTATAGCTGTACACTACATTCTGGGGATTCATTTTTTATTTTTATTTTTTCTTTTTCAATGACTGTAGCTAAAATAGCTGAAAATAGGGTTTTATTTTTATTTATTAATTTACTTTATTTGTTATTTATTTTTTAAGATACAGTCTCACTTTGTCACCCTTGGTAGAGTGCCATGGCATCATAGCTAGCAGTAACCTCAAACTCTTGGGCTAAAGCAATCCTCTTGCCTCAGACTCCTGAGTAGCTGGGACCACAGTACCTGCCACAATGCCCAGCTATTTTTTTTTTTTTTTTTTGAGACAGAGTCTCAGTATGTTGCCCTCGGCCGTGGCGTCACTGGTCACAGCATCCTCTAACTCCTGGAGGCGATTCTCTTGCCTCAGCCTCCCAGTACCTGGGACTGCGTGCCCTCTACAATGCCCTGCTATTTTTTTGTTGCACTTTGGCTAGAGCTGGGTTTGAACCCACTATCCTTGGTATATGGGGCTGGCGTCCTACCTACTGAGGCATAGGTGCTGCCCTGCCCAGCTATTTTTTAGAGACGGGGTTTTGCTCTTGCTCAGTCTGGTCTTGAATTCCTGAGCTCAGGTGATCTATCCACCTTGACCTCCCAGAGTGCTGGGATTACAGGCATGAGTCACTGTGCTAGCTTTATTTTACTTTTATGAGATAGGGCTCTGCTTTGTTGCCCTAGGCTGGGGTGCAGTGATATAGTCATAGCTCATGGTAGCTTCAAAATCTTGGGCTTGAGTGGTCCTCCTGTCTTAGCCTCCCAAGTAGCTAGAACTACAGGTGTACCACCATGCCTAGGTTATTTTTTCATTTTTCTGTAGAGATGGGAATCTTGCTATATTTATTGCTCAGATTGTTTTTGGACTCCTGGCCTCAAGCCATTTTCCTTCTAACATGCTGGGATTACTAGCATGAACATTGGGCCTGGCCACATTCTAGGGATTTAAAGAAGACTAAAAATGCTATGTTCTAGGCTGGGCACTGTGGCTCCATGCCTATTGTAGCACTCTGGGTGGCAGAGGTGGGTGACTTGCTTGAACTCAGGGGTTTGAGACCAGCCTGGGCAAGACCAAGACCCCGTCTCTCTCTCTTAAAAAAAAAAAAAAAAAAAAAAAAGGTAGTAAAATTCTTGGGCATTGTGGTGGGCACCTGTAGTCCCAGCTACTTGGGAGGCTAAAGTAAGAGGATCACTTGAGCCTAGGGGTTTGAGATTGTTGTGAGCTATGACATCAGGGCAATCTAGCCTAGGTCAACAAAGTGAGACTCTGTCTCAAAAAAAAAAAAAATTGCAATGAAAAGCTCAAAATTGGGCTCGGTGCCTGTGGTGCCAGCCACATACACCTAAGGTGGCGGGTTCGAATCCCCAGCCTGGGCCCGCCAAACAATGATGGCTGCAACCAAAAAATGGCCGGGCGTTGTGGCAGGCGCCTGTGGTCCCAGCTACTTGGCAGGCGGAGGCAGGAGAGTCGCTTGAGCCCAGGAGTTGGAGGTTGCTATGAGCTGTGATGCCATGGCACTCTACCCAGGGGGAAAGCTTGAGGTTCCGTCTCAAAA
>CAUYQV010034922.1:0-36570 GCA_963574575.1 Galagoides demidoff | reverse complement strand
GGTTACTATCCTTGATCGCTTCTGGCACACTCATCATTTTAAATGCAGGTCTTTCCCCTGGCTTTGCTATTAGGACTTTTTCCTTCATCTTTTGGTATTCTACATTTGTTTTTAACCATATGTAGGAGCCCAGATTTCTTTAATTTATTTTTCCTGATATTGAATGTGCTTGTTTTATTTCCAGACTCATACCTCTTCAATTCTAGAAAACATCCAGCCTCACTTGACACAAGACATCCTCTCCCTCCTTTCTATACTCATCTCTGGAAATCCTGTTATAAATGTATTTTTCTTTCTGATTTTGTCCTCTGTGCCTCTTCATCCCTTTTCTATGATCCATTTCTTTCTGCTTCCCCACTCTGAGAAGCTTTCTCAGATCTATCTTAGGTTTCACTAGCTCCCTCCTCAGTTCTATTTCATTTGCTATTTAACTAGTCCTTTGAATTTTACATGTTAACAGGTAAATTTGAATTATTAGTCACAGGGTTACTGATAACAAGAAAATGTAGACACTACCTAATGTCAAACAATTATAAATGAAACGAATGACAGACTAAATTATAGTGTACCCATTAGATAATTCTGTAGCCATAAAATTAAAATTACAACAAGTATGAAACAGTAAGTAAAATGTATCAAAATAAAAATATATAAAATTATATATGTGTTCATGAACATATGTAAAAGTTAATACATTAAAAAAATAGCTCTAAGGGGACAATTTCACTGCAGGTGATCTTTTTTCCTTTCCCAATCTTCCCATGAGGATGTTGCATTATTTTTAACTATTAAACATAGCTCCTAAAACATATTCATGTTCCCAATAAAGCTTCTGGGTACAAATGTAGTCAGAATTAGCACTTGCTTAAATACATTTCTATTGTTGAGTATTTCTTATAAGCACAAATTCATTTCTAGATAACGGCGGATACTGAAAATCTTGTTAGTCGGTCTGAACCCTAGGTGTTCTTCCTGTCCCAGAGTTGATTTGGAAAATTGAAATCTACATGCCTGCACGCCGCATGACTAAGATGCCATTGAACTTGTTTCTTGCTTTTCTTTTACCCATAATTAATAGCTGGATCTGGCTTTGAATCTCATCAATCAGGAAGTGGAAAATGCCATTTCATTCTACAAACTGCACTTTAAAAAAAAAAAAGAAAGAAAGAAATACCAGGTTCCAAAGCACAGGAGGCCACACTTATGGTGAGGAAGAAATGTTTTTAAAAAACACCAGCTGTTGCTAATGAAAAGATAATTTTACATTTCTAAGACCAAACTTCATGGCTATGCTTTTGTTAATCATAGTCATTTCTTGCCCTGGCAAAGTAGGGGCTTTCCTTACCTTATCTGGGGCTAGAGCTCTGTGTTCAGGTGACTCTGAGAATATCTATTACGTGCTTACGTCCTTTGCTTTGGTGAATTTCATTCCTTCCCTTCTCCTAGGGTTTCAGGGAGGTTTTCTCTACAGATTCAAAGGTGCCCCTTCCCAGCATTCCCTTGTCTTATTAAACCACAGGATATTGGGGACAGTCAAAATGAATAAAGAGAGAACCTCTTTAAAATTTCAGGATTTTGGACTCTCGGTTACTGGGTCTGGGTCCTCGTTCCCAAAGTGTTCCTTAGGTTTTGTGTAATTCTCTGGTTAGGCTGTAATCCTTAAACACAGCGATCATCATAAATGCTCTCCTGTTTCCATTTACTCTGCAGAGGTCAAAAGATGCAGCTGGTTTATGAGTTTATTCTGCCATGTATCACTACAGGCGGGTCAGCGGGCCAGCCGGATGGATGGGCAGCACTAACCTCCCCATTTATTACTCTTGTCAACTCGGGAGGCTTTTTTTTTTTTTTATTTTTTTACCTTGTGAAAGGCCCATCAGCAATGAATCAGTGAAGTGAAGACGACAGTTGATTTGTGAATTTAGATTCTATAAAGTGACTCGGCTTTGGTGGGCTGTGTAGATAAAGCCACCGTCACGATAAGGTGGCAAGTGCAATTCCGCAAAACCAAATTTATTGCGCATTTGAGGAAATCATCCTATTTTCAAATGCCATAAATTCTAAATTGAATATTACTTATTCCCATGAATTTTGATTTATATTTTGAATATTTTTAATGGGATGCTAAATAGCCTTGGCGAGAAGTTATGAGCTTATGCATTACTTCTCGCGGGCTATTGTGACTTTCCGCAGAATATATTGGCCATTCTCAGATTTTATTTGTGTGGACTGCCGTGGGGGTGGGGGAGCGGATTCCTGCACCTGCTGAGGGTGCCCCGTGGGGAATGATATGGCTGCTGGTTATAAAGAAAAGGGACTGGCTGGCTGCAACCTGCCTTCCTCCAGCAAGCGATCTCGCAAAGCTGCCCCAAAGCTCAAAGGCATCTTTTGCACCCACTCAGGCAAGTTTGAAATAGCAGTGCAAGCGAACACAGAGCCCTGACTTCCATGACACACCCTCAGAGTGCCCTGTAACACTTATTGCCGCAGTAATTAACAATTTCAGTGACTGCTTATTTACAACCTGTCTCCACCACCACACATCGGCCTTCCTTGTTCACAGGCTGGAAGCAGGATGCCCTCCCATAACAAAGACAAAAACAAACAAAACCCTCCATGTCCCAGAATGTTTTAAGCTACCGCCTTTTCCAGTCATTCAATTTGCTCTTTAACTGATACTTTAAAAGAAAGCCCTTTTAATTTCGATCCTAGCTGTGGAAGCGCTGAAGAAAAAGGATACCTAATTACCTTTTACCAGGAAGAAAGATCAGGAAAGATTCTTCCAACCTGTAATTGAAAATTGACAGCTTTTCAGTGTCCCTAGCAGGTGGAGGCCTCCGGAGGCATTTACCCCAAAGGTGGTAGAAATACAGCCGGGTGAAAAGACAGCCCGGGTAGGATGTTTATGAAGCGCAGAGCACATGGGTCTCCCATCCTGGGTCCAGACCTCTCCCAGCACCTGGCACTGAGGATGCAGCAGGTTCTGAGACTGGAGGGTGGAATCTTCAGGGTCTCTCCAGCACAGACCAGACCCATCTTATCTTCAGTGCTTGAGAGAAGCAGCTGGTTTTGAGTCCAGGAAAATTCTTGCCCATTTAGAAAGTTCAGCAGAGCAGGTTTACCGTGCGGCTGGGTGCCGGGTGGAGCTGGGGAGGACTCCAACCTGCTTTTGAATACTTGTAATCCCGTGGTGTTTTGAGCACCGGTGCTTTTTAGACAGTGGAGGTGACATGGTACCTGCTAGAAAGGGTTTAGAAATTTTCAGAAGGTGGAACCTCCTAATGTCTAAGACCTGACCCGTCTTAAGCCCGAAAGTCCCCCAGTAAATTGTGCCATTCTCTGCATTTTTACAATGCTTTCTCTTTCCATGGGGCATAGAGAAAAAGAGAAATAGGCCTTTTTTTAGAAAGTGAGGAGATTCTCTGGCCTGACTCTCTGACCAACACACCTACCAAGGCTGAAGAGCTGAACTGGGGGAGGTTGAATGTACAAATAACGTGACCCCACATGTGACTCATTGGAAGACCTGAGCCGGGGCCGTCTGCTGAAACCTGCTAAGGGGAGCCTGGGCTTCCTCCCAACACAGCAGGGGAGTTCCAGTTCCAAAGTGAATGTTGGGGGGCCGGGGAGGTGGGAATGGAGGTAAAAGGGGTTAAGAAGAGGTGAGAAAGAGATAGACAGAAAAAGAGAAGACAGGGAAGGACGGAGGGACAGAAGGAAAGAAAAAACACAAGAAAGAGAGGAACAAGGAGAGAGAAAACACGGTCGGCAGAAGTTATATTCTTTATGTGACCTAGTCTGAGAAGCAGGAAAGTCCCTGCTGTCACTTCTACTCATTAAAAGCAAGTCACTAAGTCTGCCTATATTCAAGAGGAGAGGTTAGACTCTACTTTTTGAATGGAGTGAGGGAGGTCAAAGACTTAGGAGGTCTTTTAAATCGACCACACAGGGTCACTGCGGGGAGCAACCTTGCCTGTTGGCAATAAGATCTGCTCCTGGGTGCCGCCCAAGACCCCTCCACTGGCAGTTGGTGGAAACAGCCTAGTCTCTGTGTACCTGTCCCACGGAGACAGGGACTCACAGCATCTCCTGAATGCCATTTGCTTGGTTCTAGGGGCTTTGGGAGGAAACTTCACAAGCAAATCCCAGGCTTCCCTGTGCATACCAAATGCCGTTTAATTATTTCTGGAATAGCACGATGGCGAGGGAAGGAGAAGGGGCTCTTACCCCTCCTGCTTGCAGTACACTGCCCTTTCGTTTTGTGCTTTAAGGCCCACACTTCAAACCCATCTCCTCTTTAAAATATTCCACGGTATCCCCAAGTGGAGTTGGGTTGCCCATAACCTATTATTTTTACACCCATCACAGCACCAAAGAGTCTACCATCTCCTCTTCCAGATAGTAAATTCGTAAATTCCCCTGGGGCAGGAATCCAGTCCTATCGGCAGCCTCAAACACAACATCTAAAATGTACTGGGTGTTTTTATATTCCATTAATTTTGGCTCAGAGGAGCTTAGAGGAGTGAACAGTGGTTTCAGGCTGGCATTTTCCAACATGGGACATATGCAAGTTTATCTCCAGGAGATGCTATCAAAGAAGGGTTTTGTGTCAAATAGGTTTGAAAGACGCCCACCTTCTCTCCTTTCAGTCTTGGAGACTCACAATGCTTATGAACATTGGGGTCAATGGTGACTCGAATTACGGCCACACCCTTGTGCAAATCACTAAACATGTGTATCTTATTTTCTTTGACAGTAACATAGCAATGACGTTCTTACTCCCTGCCTCATAGATGTTCATGTTGAGAGGATAAACTAATGCATGACAGGCCTTTAGAAGTGTTAGGAATTCAGTAACTATTGAGTAAAAAGATCATTGTTAAAGGCTCTGAGAAGTCCTGCAACAATGACACAGCATTTTCTCAATTTACTTGATGGTGAAATTACTTTTTTTTTAAAGATCACACTTAATAACTTATACCCACATTTGGGGAAATAGGGCTGAAGAAGACTTGATGGTACTGGAAATTATTCTGTGCTGATTAGATGATGCTTTAAATATAGAAATAAATAAAGCTAATATAGTTGTTCAGGGGCTGCAGCTAGAATGAATGGCTACGGAATGAGGAGCTGGCACATTTTTTTCATTGCAATCTCATTAACTGATGACTCCCGGCTTTCTGAGGAATTCTTAACCTTGATGAAAGTGTTTCAGATGTATTTAACTGAATTTTTTCAGTAGGCAACAGGGAGAGAGAGGAAATACAAGCATGGCAGGTGATCTTGCTGAGTTTAGCAGACACCTTCCGCAATCCTTATATGTGTATCTGGGAAGAGACGCAATGTTCCTTACAGAAAGGGCCCTCTGTTTTCCAGGGGGAGAAGTGGCTTCCGTTTACAGAAACTGCTATCTGTTTCTAGCTCGCCAAGCTGGTTATGAGTTGGCTCAGCTCTTCCTGGAGACTTGAGGGTGTCAGGGGCAACCCCTGTGTACTGAGCCCCAGTAAGTGGCTGCTTACACACCTGTGGCTGTCTGCGACCTGAGTGGAGTCAAGTGAAGTGGTTTGAATTGCCTCACAACCTCTCTCCTTTTTCATAATACGCTGTCTTGATCTTTCCTTGAGAAATCACTCCTTCACCATTCCAGGGCCACGTAGCTGTAGCGGGGCCAACTTTACCCCTAGCAACAGAGGGCGGCCCCATGACCCAGCTCTGGCCAATCAAAACATCCCATTCCCCTACTTCAGAAATGGACAAGCGACCTGGGTCAGGGAGGGCCTGAGGTTGAACGATAAAAGACAGCCTTCATGGACAGAACGTGGGGTCCTTTGTCCAGGGAAACTCAGATGTCAAAACTTATTAAACTCCCATTTGATGAAAGTGGGGAAAGAGAAATTTGCAACGATGCACATTACAATCCCTCTCATGAATGACAATTAACACAATAACAATTATCTATCTTTTATTGAGTACTGATCATGTGCCAAATTTCGGTGTTTCTTTAGTTCTAACACACACCTTTCCCCATGTGAACATTTCTGGAGTCAGAATGCATCTTTCAGGGGAGGTATTCTTAAAATCGCTTCCAGCAAAGCAGGGATTATGACCCTGCTGTCATTGCCTTCACCAATATTTCTTGCTTTTATTTTTTATGAATCTGAGCGTGATGTATGGTTAAAATCTATGTCTAAATAAATCTTTAAAAGATGTTTTCAACAAAAATTCCAAATGACAACTCAAGGGTAATACATATATCACTAAAATCTATGTTTCAATATTAAAAATATATATATATTTTTACCCCAAATGGTAAGAAATCTTGGAAATGTGGTTTAATCATCAATGCTTTCTCCTTTCTTGAAGGGAACAAAATAATCTTGCATCCTGCAAAGATGGCATGTCGATTTCTACAAAATATAGGACTAGTTTATTCAGTGTGGAGGTCACTACTATGTGAAATGCGAAATTACAGGACACCACAGTTTGGGAAGTTAGCTAATTTCTCAGATTTACCACCAAGCACCTAGCCAAATAAATCAGTTCCAGACCCACATCATAAACAAGTTCTATGGGGTGTCCCCAAAGTCACCCATAAAGCCATCATAGGTAGGAGAAAATGGGAAATCGTAACTAAATGTACCTTCATTTACAAAATATTCCTTATACAATTTTAAATAGAGGTGGCCAACGTGTAGAGAATATTTTGTAAATATTCTGTAAAATTATTTACAGTGCTAGACAGGGATCGTCTTATTGCTTGATTGAAATAAGCAAAACCACCAACTTTTCTGCCGTTTTCGAAATGCAAACCTCCCCTAGCGTCCCCACCTTAGGTAACGCCACCACACTGCAGCAGCTTTATGAAACAGTTACTTGTAATCTGCAGGATTAGAGGAAAGCCGAGTTCCCAAGTCTGCTGTTTCTCCACCAGAAAATTGATACCAGGGACCTTCAGAGCTGAAAGAGAGCCACAAGCTTGCTGGAAATAACCAAGGACCCAGTTGCAATGATGTGGCAACAATTAGGATATGATTTCCTTTGGGAAACCGTCACTCAGCTTATTTCAGCCAAATGTCCTAGACGTTATGGACCATTTTTCTGCACCATGCCCTCCCTGCAAGTTTTGTAAATTAGAACCATTCAATTTAGCTTCAGCGTTTGCTTGGGGGGCACAAATTTGATTCTGGAATAAATTTTACCACAGAAAGAAGGGTCCTGGTGCAGACGCGGCTTCACTGATGGCATGTAGGCAGAGGGGCCCGGGAATGCTTTTCTTCAGAAGCTGCTTTGAAAACTGGCTTTCATGTGAATATCAGATCGCTTTATTGCCTTGACTTGGGTGACCTCATCTACCAGAATGAAGTCATCCATCCCGCCGGGGAAGACAAACCTTCGCTCCAGAGAATCAATCAGGCCCATCCAGGTTCCTCCTTACCCCCTTATCTCCAGCCAGTGAGCGAGTGAGCAGTTAAAAACCTGACAGGCCCCAGAGAGCCCCTGTAACTTCACGTCCCACTAAATCAAAAAAGAACTGGAGGCTCTGGGAAGCACCAACTCGCTACCGGGTAAGCACAGCTGACATCATTTCTGACTTGGGGGACTGCTTCATTTCCAATCAAGGTATTGCATGAGAACAAAAAAAGAAAAAGAGAACGGTGGTGTTCCAGGGAACTTTGGGGGGTTCTCCTTCTGGTTATGAAACGATTAAGTCCTGCCAGACAGGAATGCCAGGTACACAGTTGCTCCCCCAGCCTTTTCATTCCAAGCTGCTGCACAACCCAAGAACAGTCCAATTAGGGAACCAATTAAAATGAGAAAGGGCTTCCCTGAGTTACCCAGCAGTTGAGGCAGCGCTGCCTCCCCCTTGTCAGCCAGTGAGAGGTTTCGATTGCATCTGCCGCAGAGGTGAAGGCACTAAGGGCAGGGGGTGCTGCCGGGCCCCCACCGGACAGAGCCTCTCCCCAGCCCGTGGCAAGCTCTGGGAAGCTTTGCGACATCACGAGGTGGGAGCTCTGGCTTGCTTACTGGAACCAAGACGAGAAGAACAAATACAAATTCAAAGTTTATTCCTTGGTGACGGTGCTCTGGTGAATGACTCTACGTAACTTTTGCGACAGTAGGGGCTTTTTGCCTAGCAGCGGGCTGCCCCCTGCGTTCTTTGAGGCCTCTCTTGCGCATGCGTTCTACCGTGTGCCTTCCGTAAGGCTGTGGGTGGTGTCGGATCCTTCTATGGCAGGAGGAAGCTGACCCTGGACAAGGTGACATCTCCTTCCTTTCTGTCTAACTGAGAGACTCTTCTTGATGGCCAACCATGTGCAGTGGACCCAGCTGGCCCAGAGATCTGCAAGGCTCACGCGTCTAAAAGTTTCCTGCATTCACTGAACATGCGCAGCAGACACACAGTCGTCTCCCCCCCGGCTCCGCACCGCCACCTCAGACATGCCTGGAGTTTTAAACCTAATCCCTGTGTGGCTCACCACAGGGGCTCAGACATGGAGACGGTGGAGGTGTCCAGACTGAGCCAAACTAATCATCAGTACGCCTTCCAGAGTCTTTAAAGGAGAGAGAGTGCCACTGTTTCCTCTTCCCAGGATGGGAGTGTGCATGCGTGCGTGTGCGTGCGTGTGCATCCTGTGTGCTTGCGTGTGCATGCGTGTATGCATGTGTGCTTGTATGTGCAAGCACGTGTGTGCATGTGTATATGTGTGAGTATACATGCATGCTTGGGAGTAAGATATAGTTAATAAGCTAAGTGGTCCTTGTTCTCCAGGGTGTCATGGCTTCCATGCATTACTGGGGCCGCTCAGAGCTCCCCTGGTAGAGCTGACTTTGTTCTTTGCTCCTTTCAATGTTAGAAAGAAAGCAAGTTGGGCTGGCTGTGAACCTCTGAAACGCCAAATGGCTTTGCCCTAGAAAGGCCCCACTGAACCCCGTGATGGCATCAAAGATATTCTCCCTTCTCTCAGGGAGATTTGGCCACATCTTTCTTCTCCCTGGATGCTTACTCCTTGAAAGCAAGCCCAGAGCCTCTTTGCTGCTGGAGCCCCCAGAACCCTGTTACACACAGGACCTGGCCCAGGTGAGTGCTCTCTCCACCACCGACAGGTAAACACACTTTTCTTGAATGTCTCTGACTCTCGCCACCAGAAAGAGTTGCTCTTTTGAAACTTCTGGCCCATTAATAGTACGTGAGCCACAGGTTGCTGGAGGATTTAATGGGTTAATGTGTGCAACAGGCTCAGGTCAAGGCCTGGCCTATGCCAGGCACTCTCACTGCTGTGCTGTGGTCACATTCTAGCTGTTTTTCCTGGTGATCTAGACCTTGAGCGTGAGCCGGTACATGCCCTTTCTCGGGCTGCTGATACCAATACCAGGTGGAAGGGACACCATGGGAGACTTTGGATGCCTCTGTGTGTCCATGCTGGGCTCCCCTGAGGGTTGGTGGCTGTTGATTGAGCATCTGGTATATATAGTAAATTCTGTCCTTTGTGTTTTCACGTGTCCTAAAAAGGCCAGCAGTGGCCTAAACTGCCGTTGGCTGGAAGCTCACTACATCACAAAATAAGCTGTTTCTGCTAAAAGCTGGCACAGTAGAGTGATTAAAAGTATGAATTAATCACATTTGATTCCCAGCTCTGCAGCTTACAAGCTATATGATCTTAGATGAATTACTTTAATTCTATTTCATTTTTTCATCTATAAAATGGGAATAATAATAGTGCCTACCATACACAGTTTTATGAGGAGTATGTGAGTGAATATTTATAAAGTTCCTTGAAGAATGTCTCCTGGGTATAAACCTCTGTAAGAGTTTGATTTTTAAAAATTGCACTTTTGTGATGACTCAGTGTTAGAAAGTTCTTTGTCCTGTTGATTTAGAATCCGTATTTTCCATTCACGAGAGGCAAGCAAGGGCCCTGAGTTTGGAAAGTCCCACATTTTATGCCCATTATCCTGAAGGCCATTTCCCAGCCATGCTGGGCTGAGAAGGCATTTTGTTCTCGAAGTCTTTATTTCCTCATCTGTAAAATGGGTGCATGTGTCACAGACCTCCTTAGTATCCAGAAACTTGTCTTGAGGCCAATAATAATGGATCTTCTCTGGCCAGACTTATGCCAACTCATACTAACTGGGACTTATGAGTCAGGCAGAATCCCAGCGGGTCAAGAGGCCTGGAAACTTTAGAATGAGCCTTGCACAGCCAGGATGATCTTCCCAAAGCACAAATGTGACAGCATCTGTGCGGGTCTAAACTGCTCTTCCTGGGTTTCTGCCTCCATCTCCTCCCGCCTCATCTCTCTTCATTCCCTGCTCTCTACCTGCTGTCCTGGCCCACTCCCATTTGCTCAATTTTCCCTGTTCTGTCAGAGCAAAGCTTCTCATCTGGAGGGGGAGCCCCGCTTTCCCCAGAGGACATCTGGCAATGTCTAGAGACTTTTGTGGTCGTCATGACTTGGGAAGGTGGTGCCACTGATCTAATGGCCTCAGGCAAGGGTCGCTACTGACGGCCCTATAATGCACAGGACAGCCCCCCACAACAAAGAATTATGGGGCCCCAAATGTCAATAGTGCCAAGGTTGAGAGATTCCAGGCTAGACTCTGGATCTTTGAAGAGAACCCTCCTGCCCACCAATCCACCTGCGCCTACCTGATCAGTCAGGCTAGAGCAGGGGTAGTGCAGTAACACACTCCCGAATTAAATGGTTTCCCTTCACAGGTATTCACACCTTCCTAACTCTCCATGCCCAGTGCAGGCTGGATGGGGCCTCTAATCCTCTCTATCCTCACACTGGGACTTGGGCTGCAGGGACAGGCTCCTCAGAACGTTGCCTGTTGATTGTGGAAGTGGAGGGACAGAGTCTGTGAATCTGCTTCCTGGTGTTACTTTGCTCATATTTTATTGACCAAATGAGTAGCAAGTCACACGGCCACATCTAACCTCAAAGAGGGTGGAAAAGTCCGACCTTACTAGGGACCTGGAAAGAGAGAAACAGGTGTTAGTAAACAGCCCTGATGGACGCCCACACCCAAGTCAGTCTCATCCTCAAAGACTCACTTTGGGTGCCAGGAGAACCCACCCCAATCATCTGCTCCCTCACTCTGGGTTCCCACCTAGGGTTACCATAGTTCAACTGCCATAGTTCAGCTGCCATAGTTCAGCTGCCATATCCCCGAGTGGTGGGATTCTTGCCCCCGACTGGGACCCTGACTCCTAATGTGGTGCTTGGCAGGAGGGACAGCCCAGGACTGACTTTCTGAATTAATGAGCCACTGATCAATTAATTCCCATCTGGGAAGAGAACCCAAGGAAAAGGACTCTGAGCAAATGCTGCTGTATGTCTGGCCCCCAAAGCTGTCATCAGCCCCCTGTCCCATGGGCCTGAGAATCTGGGGACTGAGATGGCCCATTATCTCCTCCCCTCGACCTGCCTCCTCATCTCAGTGTTGCCCGAGCTCCCAGCCCAGCTCTCCGCCCTGCTTTGGTGACGCGCCACTGACTGGTCTGCGCCTCGCCCCTCCCTCACCTTTCTAAGGCAGCATTACCGAACTTCAGTCACTTACCTCAGATTGTCCCCTTTGGGCTTATATTAGCCCCACTCCTCCTATCATTTAATTAACATTTTCTTTTATCTCAACTCATATATATTTTCTTTTTTTGAAGACAGAGTCTCACTCTGTGTCCTGGGTAGAGTGCCGTCATGTCATAGCTCACAGCAACCTTAAACTCTTGGGCCCAAATGATCCTCTACTACAGGCACCTGCCACAACACTCAGCTAGTTTTTCTATTTTTAGTAGAGATGGGTCTCGCTCTCTCTCAGGCTGGTCTGGAACTCCTGAGTTCAAGCAATCTACCAGCCTTGGCCTCCTAAAAAGTTCAAGGATTGCAGGCGTGAGCACCACACTCAGACTTGATAGTTCCTTCATTTTTAAAAAATGCTTAAAATTTTCTATAATACAATATTGTTTAAAAGAAAAATAGGATGATGTAGCAGAAAGATGGGCGTGGTTAGGGATAAAGAGAGAAGTCGGGGACACACTGGGGATGTGACATTCAAATCTGAATGATAAAAAAAGAAACCTCCTTGTGAGACCACGGAGGGGAGCACTGTTCCAGGCAGAGGGAACAGCATGAGCAAAGTCGCTGGGATTGCTCACCGCTGTCTAAGAAATAATCTGGAAAGGCCTATAAAGTGATGGGCCGAGAGATGACATTACATTAGCAACTGGAAATATTGCAGCTTTGAAAATGATGCTAATTTGCAGTAAGATTGCTTCCCTCGAAACAGAGGTGTGTGTACAAACCTTATGCTAAGGATTAAAATTTCAAGTGTTTTTAAGATTTTGATTAAAATTAGCTTAATTAAAAAATGGTAATTGCCTTATTGTTCTCACTGCTTGCCTTCCGACTCCACCACTGGGATCAATCCCAGCACCTGCCGGAGTTCCACAAGCTGCCAGTTCAAACAGCCACATGTCAGGAAATAAAAGGAAAATAAAGTTTTTTTTATATTTGTGAAATACGGCACCCATGCATGGAGTGTAAAATAGCCCAGGCTGGTCCCAGCTGAATAGTAAGAGGGTGATTTATTCCCTGGGTTCTGTTTCCATTTTTGCTGTTTATGACAGCATATCCAGCGAGCTTTTTGATTGAATTACCGCCTTGTATTCAGGCTGGGACCATGCATTATTACATATGTAAGTATAAATGTTAATGCAAATGAGTTTTCCTAATGAAAGGAGAGCCAGTTCATTTTCCCGGTCATAATGGGTGGTGCTGAGGACCAGATTTATTTTCTCAAAGTGAGTACATGCTTATTTTTCAATTTGTCAACCTTTCTTAGCGTGAGCACCCCAATAATTCAGATCTGCAAATCTTTTGGCTTTCATATTTTAATGTAGATTTGCTTTTTTTCATTTGAAAACTGAAATCAATTTCAGTGTGATTTATCATCAGAGAATTACCTGATGTGAAATGCTTAAGTAAATGAAGCAATAACTTCAGGCCTACCCGTTAGAGAGAGCAATTTTCAGTTTTTTAGTTCTAAATAAAATGGTGAGATCCTGGGTCACACTTTCATTTCATTCATTACACTGGGCGCGTTAGTTATTACTGAGTTTTGGAAGGTCTAGAAGCTTCAAATGAGTTGAATTCTTTTCAAATATTACTGAATTTCATTTCTCTACAATTTCAAACTCTGCTTGGCGTCACTTGGTATTCCATGATCGCCTTACCTAAACCAGCTGACCAAGTCTGGAGTTTATTTCATTCTTCATAAATTAGGATACTAATGTGGAGCCCTAGGCTCTCTCTTTGCATATGAAATTAACTGCAGCTTCCTTGATTTGAAAGGATTTACCTAGTAAATACTTGGCCAGTGATAGGAGGACCAGGCTGAAGGGAGAGGAGCCATGTGGGAACGTTTCCGTCCTACCTTTGAGGAGAGGAAGATTCTGGTGAGTGAGCTCCCTGACAAAGCCGACCTACAAAACCTTCTGCACCAATTGTCAGTTTGAGGATTAACTGGGCAGAGGTCCTCCAAGGACATGGTGTGAGGTTAGCCTTCTCTCCATGTGCCAGAAATCTTCTAATGATAATAGTAATAGTAATATAATAGTAATAATAATCCCAATTATTTATTATATCCATATGTAATTAATAAATATACTAAGATATAGGTTAGAGATGCTAATAAATAATAATCATAATGATGCTCAAACATTTATTGAATACTTACTATATCTAGGTACTATGTTAAGTAGCTCATTAATTGTCTATATAATTAATATCTACATACTAATAGACTTATCTATATGATTAGTTAAATGAGTATTAAATTATCTCATTTAATCTCCACCACACACCTGCAAGGTAAAAACCACTGTAATTTCCGCTGTACAGATAAAGAAAGATAGGCTTAGAGAAGTTATGTGATTTGTCCAGGGTCACCCAGTGACTTCTTTGGAGAAGCCAAGATGAGAAACCAGACAGATTGGCCATTCTTGACCTTGCTGGCATTTTAATTAAGCAAGATTTCCACTCCACTTAAGAAGCCCTAGTGCCCGTCAACACATGAATGGATCAATAAATTGTGTCATATGTACAGCATGGAATACTATGCAGCCCTAAAGAAGGATGGAGACTTTACCTCCTTCGTGTTTACATGGATGGAGCTGGAAAATATTCTTCTTAGCAAAGTATCTCAAGAATGGAAAAAAAAGTATCCAATGTACTCAGTCCTATTATGAAACTAATATATAGCTTTCATATGAAAGCTGTAACCTAATTATAGCCCAACAATATGGGGAAAGGGGAGAAGGAGGGGAGGGAAAGGGATAGGATCAGTGGAAGGAGGGTGATTGGTGGGATCACACCTATGATCTGTCTTATAAGGGTACATGTGAATTTTTCTGAAGGTAGAATGTGAATGTCTTAACACAGTAGCTAAGAAAATGACATGAAGGTTATGTTAACCAAACAGCACACTGTACCCCATGACAGTATCCATGTACACAGCTATTATTTAATAAAAATTAAAAAAGAGTTGAAAGGGAATTTGGTAAAGTCCCTCCAACTTCTATTTGCAGGAGGGAGAAGTTGTGTGGCCCGTCGTAGTTTGTAGTCTGGACTTTAAAAGTCAGACCCATGTGGCTGAGTTGCAGTTCTGGGGGTGTCACTGAAGGAGTTGCAGGGCCTGGCTTACTCTGCTTCACCTCTTCATACCTCAGTGTCCCCATTTGCAATGCGGGGATGATCGAGATAACACCATCATTGTGAAGAAGGAATGAAGCAGTGCCGTCCCTTGATGGGTCAGAATCCACTGAACTATCCACTAGCTCTCCTTAAACTACAATCTTACACCAGATTTACTCAGGTGGAAGGCACCTCTGGGAGCGGTTTAGAGGGGCTTATTAATTTGCATTTCTAATTACCCTCTCACTACCTGCCTGGCCAGTCCTCTGAGGACTTGCTCGGTGATTGATGTGATACCACTTCAGAAATTTCTTTGAGTTCCTCAGAAGAAAGGTTTTCTGTACAATCCAGCTGGTGTTACCGTTTAGAGAAATCTGAAAACCTAACTGTGCGGCCGATATGCTCATAGGGAGTTGAAAGGGGGATTATCTTTTAAGACTTGAGAATGTTGATGTTTGCAAATATTTTCTTGGTGCCTCTTCTAATACTGCAAATTGACTGCAGAGATAATGGGCCGAGGATGACATCATACCAATGGCAGCCTTTTAAGTGCAAAGGCTGGAGGAACCACTTAGAGTAATTAGGAAATCCTTAAACAAGTGTTTGCAAAGTATTGGCTAACTCTTAATGTTGGCTTGCTTTTTTTTTTTTTCCTGGCATCCAATGCTACAAGTCTGACCTTGAATAATATTCTACCCACTAGCTTTTAGCACCAGGAACAGAAAGGCTTCCCGCTGCCCCCACCACCATCAACACCCCGCCCCCAGCACTGTCTGGCTGTGTGTGGACAGAACCACTGAACGTGAGCGCCCTTCCCAAGTGAGCAGCCATTTAGAGGAAGTGCTGTCCCATGAACTGAGCCAAGTGAGCTGCATGAGGCCCCTGCTAAGGCTTCAGGATAAAGTGCTGAGTGTCTTTGCTTTTGCTTTAGAAAACTACCAGAGGGCCCCTGACCTGGGGTATAACCAGTTACCTGGAACTTCTCCCGTCTGCTTGCCTTCCCGCCTCTCCTCTCTGTTCTTTGCCTCCCCTTCTTTTGCCTGAGTTTTAGGCCTGAGAGCTTCATGATCAGAAGTAATTGGATCACTGGGGATGTTACTCCCTGAATGAGAGACTCAGAGACTCAGTCTTGAACTTGGCCAGGCCCAGGAGCTCCCTAAGAACAGGAGTCCCTAATCCTTCACAGCGAGTTTTAGCACCCCTGTGCTCCAGCCTGGGTAACAGAGCAAGACCCTGTCTCTTAAAAAAATAAATAAGTGGGGCGGCACCTGTGGCTCAAAGGAGTAAGGCACTGGCCCTATATGCTGGAGGTGGTGGGTTCAAACTCAGCCCCAGCCAAAAACTGCAAAAAACAAACAAAAAAATACATAAATAAATAAATAAGTGAAAATAAAGTTTAAAAAAGTAAACAGCAAGAATAGTGTTTAACAGAGTTGAACAGCCACCATCATATATTGCTGATTCAAATTTAAAACTATTTAAATTCCAAAGGAAATCAAGTACACACATGAGTCAGGGACCAAGTTTCTAAACGGTTCAGAGCTTGGGGATTCACATTGGTCTGCTGTGTTATTATGTTTTTTAATTATGCTCAAATTTAATATGGCAATTTTGAGGTACTAAGTTGTGCGCCTGTATCTATTTCTTAAACACTTAGGATAATGCCCTGTGCTGACTGAGCTCTTTCTCCTTCTGTGGACTCTCTACTGAGCAACTTGTATGTGCCAAGTACCGTTCTGGGTAGTGGAGGGCCAAGGAAGGAGAAAAATCAACTTGATCTATGCCCTTGGGGGTATGTGGCCTAAGGGAAGGTAGATATTAGGCAAATAATCACCTGCGCATAAATTTCTCTAACTCCCCGTAAATGCTATGAAGAAAGAGCGAAGGATATATCTGGAGACGAGATTAAATTTGGGACGAGGTAGATTGGTACCAGGAGGCATGGTCAGGGAAGTTTCCTTAAGAGAGGAAGTTCCAGCTGATGTCTGAAGAAAATGTAGAGAACTTAATCAAGCAAAGAGCAAGAGCAGAAAGGCAAACAGTGGCTTGTGCACAATCTGTTGGCGGGAAGGACATTGAGAGCTGGAGGAGCTGAAAGCCTGTCTATCAGGAGTGAAGGGGGTGGGGGTGGAGGAGTAGTCAGGGCCAGCTTAGGGAGGCTTGGGACTGCCCTTGGCCCCACATTGGAACATTATTCTGAAGACAATGGGAAAACATCGAACTTTTAAAACTTCTCCTTTTTTTTTTTTTTAAATCAGGATGGTGACTTGGTCAAATTTGCATTTAAAGGTCCCTTGGGCTGCATGGTGAAGAGAGGAGTGGAGAGAGAAAGGAGACCAGCTCGGCCGGTGACCCCAGGGGAGATGGTGGTGTCTCAGACCAAGGTGCTAGTGGTGTCCAGTGAAATGGCAAATGTGGAAGGTAGTTTTCCAGAAGAATTGACAAGTCTTGGCAAGACCGGGTGTGGGCGGGAGTTGATGGGGAAGAAGTAGATCTCAAGGGTGATTTCTGAATGTCTAGCTTCAGGCAGACATTTATGCAGAAGGCTTACACTGAAGACCACCAACCTGGCAGGTCTGAGGTCCCCAGCCCCCAGCTGAGGGCTGGTACTGGTCCACGACATGTAGAAACTGGCTTCACAGCATTACAGCGTGAGTTCAGCCTCCTATCCCCACCCCACCCTGTCCATGGAAAAATCATTTTCCATAAAACCAGTCTCTGGTGCCAAAAAGGTTGGGGACCGCTGTTGTAGGTGGCGGATAAATATAAGTAAATGAAGCATCCAAATGATTCCTTTGCTAGCTGGTTAAGACCTGTGACTTGCTAGGAATAACACCCTATAGAGATGGGCGGCTGCCGTCCTTGGGAGTTAGCAATAATGTGGAAATGGAGGTGTTATTACCAATATCACTGGTGTTAATAGCAATTATAGCCTGTTTCGTAACACCTACTCTACTACTATACCCTGCATCTCCTGGTATGGGGGACCCAAGTTTATGCACCCCTCAAGTTTCTATATCACGCAAAGACTTTTAATAATAAATATAAATTGTTAGCCTACTCACAACCTCTAAAGGGAGATCTTTATCTGTTTCTCATACCAAGTTGAGTTCTGTTATCCACATTGTTCTCTTGGTAACCACAAGGTAGGCAATTGTTAAGAGAGATTTTAACAAGGTTTCCTGTGATTCATTTCAATAAGTTCTTTAAAAGAAACAGCGTATATTTTATTTTTTTTTCGGGAAGTAAATGATGGCATTTGTGCTATTATAAATCATGACGATTTCCATATTCTCTACCATAAAGAATCTTTTTTTTTTTCCTCTTAGAAAGGAAAATTAAGGTTGCTGTACCATGGGATCACTTTCATTATCTTTAGCATACAAATGATCTTTTAAAAAGATTTTTTCTCCCTCTACATATGTACAGTATCAATGATATAATTTACATGGCGTCCTTCATATTAACACTCTGATCCATCATCGCTAACAATGCAGGGTCTTTGTGCGAGGGGCTGTCGGACAAATGTTTTAGCTCGTGAGAAGAGAATGGTTAGCATTTGAATAGAGAATGGTACAGGAAGGATTAATAGCCTACTTTGATGGATTAGAATGTAGAGAAATTGCTCAATATTAATATGAAAATGTTTGTGAATTGCTTGCAAGGTACTGTCAATGGGAAATGATTGCGTCTCCAAGGCCTTATCAGGTGAGACTTGACTCTTAGCAAAGACTTACACAAAGATAGAGGAGGGGGCTGGGACAAAAACCCAGCAGTCAACCCTCAGCGTCCCAGTGCCACGTTGGGTGCCCTTTCTGTCCTACGGTATATTCTTTATGTTAACATATCTACATGTGGGTTTATAGTAAAAGAGAAAAGAATCGTGGACCACAGGTTATTATTGCGATAATTTAGCCTTTTATATCTTTTGCACAACGGTTTCCAGAATGATAATTTTCAGGGATGGGCCACAGTTTACAAACCATGATAGGCAAATCATTGTCAATACTGCTGCCCACAGACTCAGTCAGTGTGAGCGTGATTTTAGAATGATGCCTGAAAGAGGTTTTTGGATATTAGAAAGTGACACCCAGACTTCTTCATCTTCCCTGGGGGCCAGGTTGTCATCTGTGCTGAGTTGCTGCTGATTCTCTCAATTAGAGCTTGAAAAATAAATCTGCCATTTTGTTTCAACGAAACATAGAAACCAAATGGAAGAGAAGGATACACCTTGTAATAATGGAAGCCCCAGTGTGGGTAATTCAGTTTAAATCTCCGTTATACAGGCCGCGGTACCAGTTCCTTAAAGATTTGGTGGATCTACATGAACCCAAGAAGGTTGAAGACTTGAGATTGGTGATACTTCACTCATAAGGCAGTTAAAAGTGTTTCCACACGTTGAGCTGCTTGTTGGAGTAGACATCGGTGAGGATAAATTACCACGGAGAGGAGAACCGTGGGCTCCTGTCCTGGGCTGTTTTCTGCAACCCCAGAATTGGATCTGACTGTTCCATGGTCTTGTGGCTCTGTTGTGGAGAGAGACTCCCATGGGCTTGGATTTGACTAGATAATGTGTGCTGAATTAATAGAACATCTGGATTCCGATGATCTGACCGTATTTCCTGAAGTGGTGTTTGGGCACTCATCTCTATCCATGGTCATCGTCATCAGCGCTCCAAACTCTGAATTCAATCCCTCGTCTCCAACGGTGACCTTAAGAGATTCAGATGATAAATTTGAGTGGACTAGAGTGGAATTTCAGAACTGGGCTTTCCATGCAGTAATCTCTATAATTACTCTGTGGCGTTTACCAGTGTGGGGGCACCACCAGCTGGCGCTGAGAGGGTTGGATTCTGTACACAGAGAGGCGTCTTCCGGGAAAATGGCAGAAAGGCAGCTGAATTGTGTGTTTCAGAGCGGCTGGCTCAGCAGACTTCTAAAGCTGTTCTTATAGCCTCATATCCAAGTTTACAGCAGGTAAGGTTCCTCAGACTCATATTGGTCAATGAAGTGTCCCAACAAGTGGAAAGCTTCAGAGTGAGCTATCTGTGCAGGCTGAAAGAACAGAAGGGCAGGGAACTGGGTAAGAAGTCAACAGATGCTGGCTGAGAGGCCCTCATGCCATGCTCTGGACCAGCCTTCACAGAGGTGGAAAGAGAAAGGACAGAGAAGTCTCCCACACCCTCTGTGTTGCAGAAAAGTTCTTTGTGCCTCTAAAGAGACTCCTTGCTCATCCTGAGTTGAACCGCTTCTGTATTTGAGAAGAAAGGACAAGATCAGTCAATCGCTAGCTCACTGATTTTGATCATCTGTCTGGCTTTTAAGCCATCCTTATTTCCTGAAATTCAGGATCTGAGATACAGTTGGGCTCACTTACAATTTCATTGAAACTTTTTACGTAGTCATACCTTATGGAAGGTTTTTAAGTGTGGACACCAATGTCTATGTTTCAAGCTGGTGGACAAATCTACATGGCGTATGGCCAGACTGCTGAAAACCCTGAGAAGATATTAGGGTTGAACAGTGGCGTGTTTTCTTTTGAAACTGGACATTTCCCTTTATATTTTCTTAAGAATAAGATAATTGGCTGAGTGCTGATTTTGAAAAAAAGAAGTTAGACCTGCAAAATTTCCCTCTCGTGCTCTAAATAAACTTTCAGCATCACTTCAACTACGCAGCTAATGTCAGAACTCAAGCTTAATTTTTTTCTGGACCCCACTTTTTCCTTCCACTAAAATAGGGGTCCTCAAACTTTTTAAATAGGGGGCCAGTTCACTATCCCTCAGACCACTGGAGGGCCAGACTGTGGGCCCCAGGACGAGTCAGCTGCTAAGCAGGACAGGCAGCAGCGGCAAAAACACCCTGCAGGCCGGATAAATGTCCTCAGCAGGCCACATGTGGCCCGCGGGCCATAGTTTGAGGACGCCTGCACTAAAAGCTCAAACACTAAAGTACTCTCCTGAAGATATTCATATGTATCGAAATAGTGTGTATAAAGGGGAAGTTGAATATTTAATTTGTCTCCTAAATAACAGACTTGTTCAGTATAATAAAACACATTAAAAAGTACAATGAATGGGCAGTGCCTGTGGCTCAAAGGAGTAGGGCACCAGCCCCATATACCAGAGGTAGTGGGTTCAAACCCAGCCCCAGCTGAAAAAAAAAAACTGCAAAAAAAAAAAGTACAATGGAACAATTGCCCTGGATTCCCTTCAGTAGAACCTATTCCAGATGACTTCTGGAGCTTCCATTCTTTCTCTCTCTCTCTCTCTGTACACACCCTCACATACCTACAAACATTTACACAAGTTTGGACAATTAAGTTCACAAACTCATCCTAGAAAAAGAACTATCTGCCTCATTGCTGAATATTCTTACAGCCACCTTCAAAGCACTCCCTTTGGGAAGCTATGCACCAACTAGTCCACTCTTCAAAGCAATTTTGGAACTCTTTCTCTGGAACAGTCATCAGCTGCTATCATCAAATGAGTTCTGACAATTAAATTCAGGAACTTGTCCTAGAAAAAATGCTATATACCTCCTTTCTGAATATTGCTATGGTCACTTTTGAAGTACTACCCTTGGCTACCTGGTGACTATAGTGATGGTCACCAATGAGCTTTGGCATTTTTTGTATTCAAGTTTCCTACTTTCCGGCTTGATCAAGCTTTCTCCACCTCAGAGCTACTGAGGTTGGGCTGGGGTTGTTCTTTGCTGCAGGGATTTCCTGAGCATGGTAGGGTGCTGGCAGCATCCCTGGCCTCTGTTCTCCATATGACAGGACACTCCCTTCCAGCTGTAATAGCCAAGAATGTCTCCAGACATTGCCAAATGCCCCCTTGAGGAAGAAACACTTGCCTCCTTCCCCTTGCCCTGGTGAATATTGAAAACAAATATGGAATAATGTTGGAGTAAAAAATACGTAAATATAATATTAAATTTCTGTCTCCTTAGTATGAAAAAGTGAGATCTCTTCACATTGGTTTACACATTTTTAAAAAGTAAGAATACTAGCTACCAACCATTGAATAACCATTTACCCAGAATAGAATGTTTTAACATCATTCTATAGTCCTCAGAGATATCTGGTGAATTGGGTAAATGACTCCCATTTAACAGATGAGGAAAGTGAGGCTTAGAGATATTAAATCACCTGCCCAAAATCAACCTGTTAATATGGAACAAAGAGGACCCACCTCCTGACAGCAGTGTTCTTCACCACCAGTGTGTGTACTTGGCAGTGAAGGCTTCACAACAAATACCTTCACTGTGCCCTGATGGTCTGTGATTCATGAATCTCAGCCTCCCTTCCTTCGTAACCCCTACAAAAGAGCTCTGAGACTCTGCTCCTTCCCAGCTCAATGTCGCCTTGAACCTTTCCTGCTATGCAGACCTGACATCCCTGCCCCCACAGGCAGCTGCTTCATGGGCCCACTCCTGGAAGCTCAGTAACCTGGAGTGACAATGTAGAGACTCATCTAGAAGCCTGTGGGACCCCTGGGATGCCTCCCCTTTCCCCACAATTTCTCCTGATGAGATGCGCTAAAATGGGGACGTCACTTTCTCCTGGCCTAGTGGCCTGTGGTCTTCCCTTTAGTGCTCCAAGTTGCAGACACCACCCCTTTGCACAGCCGAGTACTGAGCCCCACGAAATAAATGCAAGCGTGCATGCATATGCAACATTGCAGAGATTTTCAGGGGGTTCACAGAATCCATGGGCTCTCCCTTCCTAGACCCCTAATTAAGAAGCTATTTCCAGACTAGTGAGGGGGCTTTTCTGGAATCTGGGCATAACTCCAAGCAGCACCTTCTCCCTAAAAAAAAAAAAAAAAAAAAAAAAAGATAAAAACTATGAAGAAAGAAACCAATATGAAATCATTTGTGAAAAGAAGCAGTAACACTAGGAAAGCATGTGACATCTTCCCAGGGCCTTGTGATCTGCATTTGGGAAAGCTGACAGTTCGCAAGGCCAGCCTGTGGCAGATGGGTCCTCTGCGGCCCCTGGGATTGGCAGCTCCATTATTGTTATTGTCAGTGTTTGCGGAATACCAGCCCTGGCTGGGTAGAGATGTTCATTGTAACCTATTAATTCCCAGGCGAAGACGGAGTCAAGATAGAGTGCTGGAGGCTCTTAATCCCACAGCTCAGCTCTCTGCTTTAATTCCCTCTTCTCTGTGGCTGAAGTCTGCCCACCTCTGTCCTAGTTGCTAGTTCTAAAAGAATTCAACAAGACTCTGGTCTGTCTCACCAGTTCCTGATCTACCCACCTCAATCCCACTCTCTAGAAGTGACTCTCATTTCTTTTTGATGTATTTTTGGGCACTTACTTCCTTGACTCTGAGCATATCTGTATAGCCTTTTCTAGGTTTTTTAATCTAGTTACCTCCAGGTGCGGTGGCTCACATCTGTAATCCTAGCACTCTGGGAGGCTGAGGCAGGTGGATCCAGCTCAGGAATTTGAGACCAGCCTGAGCAAGAGTGAGACCCCTGTCTCTATTAAGGATAGAAAAAACTAGTGGGTGTCATGGTGGACAAGAGGCAAGAGGATCAGTTGAGTCCAAGACTTTGAGGTTCCTGTGAGCTATGATACTATCAAACTCTACCAGTGCAATACAGTAAGACTCTGTCTTAAAGAAAGGAAGGAAGGAAAGAAGGAAAGGAGGGAGGGAGGGAGAAAAGGAGAGAGGGAAGGAAGGAAGGAAGAAAGGAAGGAAGAAAGGAAGGGAGAAAGGAAGGAAGAAAGGAAGAAAACTAGTTACTGAATGTTAATTTACTCCTACAGACTATGAGGCTCTGGCCCTTAAAGTATTTTCCCTACCATCCCTTTCAACCCACAGACTTGATACCTGCCACCTTTCCCCAAATAGAGTTATGTATTTAGTTCAATATTCAACGTTTAGATCATGTAACACAGATCAATATTCAGAGTTTAGATTATTACCCAGAGTGAGCAATTGATTGCACTATAATCACATTTCCTTCTTATAGCTTTTCGTTTTCCCTGGAGTTGCTAATAGCCTGGTTTTCTGTGTAGCTCTCAGTAATTCACCTGCAGGCTCTCCATAAAAACTGTGAATCTCCTCTTAGCATTTTTAAATGCATCTATTATTTGATCAGTTTTGGATTCTTTCAAGAGCTACCTTTCTAGGCCCCAGCACCGCCCCCCCATTCTCCTCTCAATCTAGACTAATGGTCCTCCAGGCTGGCTTCCTAGTACCTTTGTTCCCCACCATCTTAGGGGTTCCCTCATCTCTTTATTAGATTAAATCCCTATTTCCTGAAGCTATGGCTTTCCCTGACTTTTGGTGGATGACATCACCATAAGTGTCCATATGGACTCTGACCATAAATTCATGGTATATGTGAGTTTTCGATACCAAAAATGTCTTTTTACTAACCTTATCCACAAATATCAAGCTTGCTAGTGACCCTTCTTCAAAACATCATTTAAAAAATCCCTTGTAATTTCCCCTACTTTATTGTTAAGCAGGGAAGAGGGCAAGCAGGTGGAAAGGCAGGTAGAGGAAGCGTCCAAGGGTAGAGAGAAGGAATCCATCAGAATGCAGGAAAGCAACCACAATATGAGATATTTGTGGCTAGAAACTTTCCCCTGCTCAGAGCACATGCAGTGAGGAGCTCCTGGTGACTTTAACAGACGTGGGGCTCATTACCATCTGATTAACATTATAGTTTTGACCCCTCAGTGCATTTTTCATGAAGGATTCTGGGAAGACACAAGCATAGAAAGGAAATGGTTGTATAACTGCAACTCATTACATAACCTTTATATAACCCCAACCTGTCAATCACCCAAAAGTGGGAAATGGCAACCAATCCTACCAGGAGAAGGGCGGAACAAACAAGTGAGTATACAGAAGACTGTGTATGCTAAGACTTCAGGGTCTTCTCTACTCATGGAAAGTGGGTGACCCACCCCTCCCTCTGAGTCACATTTTCATTTTGCAATAAATGCTGTATGTGTGAGGTTGCTTGGAATCTCTGATCATTCTGTCTTTGACCTGACTTGGTGCCAGTACTCATTCCTGATGCAGGGAACCAAGGATCAGGGAACAATGAGACAGACCTAACATTATTGCTTCATGGGCTCAACATGTTTTTGGATTCATTAACCTTTTCAGGTTCTCGAGAGCACCCACTCCTGTGATCTATTTCTCACCAATGTCTCAGAATTAATAATAACCCACACTGTACAGTCCTCGACCATCTGGCAGGCAGTACCATAGTCACATCTTATCATGGAAATGGTGTAGATATGATGAATCCTGTGTTCAAGGAAGCCAAGTCTAACTCAGGACCACACTATATTAATAAGTGTGGTCCAGAATACAGGGTTGCAACTCCTGGTGAGTGCCAGAGAGCTCAAATGACCAACAAACCATGTGGCTGTGGCACCCGAAAAACAGAAATACCAGAACATTTTCATTTTTGATGATCTTAGTCAGAATTTTGCATGAAGAAATTCTTCCAATGAACTATTTTTATATCAACATCATGTAAGCTTTGTGTTTTATAATTTTATAATTTTCTGAACTCTATATGGTAGGTCAAGAGAGCATCATAATATGCCCAGGATTTGAAATCTCTAAAGGTCTTAATCTGGTTTTGTTTCAAGTTGAGTGATTTCTTTCTCATTTTGCTCCCCTCCCCCATTCTACCATTAGTAGATAAAGTTAATTTTTATAACTATGCTTAACTCTGTTGCACCCAAGGAAACTATCTTTTAAGCATTGGCCAAAAACTCCTGCAAGAATGTCCTATCGACTGAACAGTTTATCAGTTGGAAACGAAGGAAAGGATTTCATATCCAGATCATCAGGGAAGACTTTCAAATCATATCTTCTCTCTGGTTTTCTCTCCTGATCCTTAATCCACACTTTCCCAATGTGTTAGGGAGCCAGAGTTACTGATGACAGCAGATGGGGAAATAAAATCAAAACAATAGAGTTCTACTGACCCGTACCAGAGCTTGTGAATCATTTTTGGTTTCCAGACCAAGATATAGTAAGTGCCAAGGCCCAGTAGCTCTTTCAAATCCTTCATTCCCTCAGTGTTCTGCTTTCTCGGGTAAAAGCTAACTAATTTTTGCAAGTATTCCAGATTAATGTTGTTTAGGATAGTTTGTAGAAGACAATTTTTCCATGAACTTGGGTGTGGGGATGGTTTTTACATGAGTCTGCAAACAATTGGTTTATTATGGTCTCTGTGCAGTCAAACCTCTCTGCTAATGATCATCTGTATTTACAGCTGCTCCCCAGCACTGGCATCACTGCCTTGGCACATTAGACATTAGATTCTCATAAGGAATGCACAACCTGGATCCCTCACATGCACAGTTGACGGTAGGGTTTGTGCATCTATGGGAATCTCATGCTGCCACTGATTTGACGGGAGGCAAAGCTCAGGCAGTGATGCAAGTGATGGGGAGCAGCTGTAAATATAGATGAAGCTTCAGTCACTTGCCCATTGATCACCTGCTCTGTGACCCGGTTCCTACTATGGACTCAGTACTGGTCCACAGTCTGGGCATTGGGAACTGGGAAGTTAAATATACCTTGAAAAACAAGGAATCCGAAGAAGAAAGAGAAATGGTGAAATTTCTGATTTTGACAGGCAGGAAACTTCTGTATTTTTTAATTGTAAAAAAATAGGCTATCTGGAAAAGGAACACAGCACAGAATAAACAGAGAAAAAATTGAGATGAAGAGACCCAGCTGGTAACCTCTTCTCTGTGTGATCAGCGCCCCTCAGCACTGCTGAACTTATCTCTTCACTGTAAATTGAGATAATACAAAACATGTCACACATTAGCCTATATCTCAAACGTAGGGGATATAGGAAAGTGTGTTGTAATGGAATACAGTATGTAACAGACCTTCGCATACCATAAAGCATTATATACATGTTAATCAGCACAAGGTTAACTGCATTTTGAACACTTTAATGTCAACCAAGAGTACTCTGACCTAACTCCGTCACAGAGGTGTCTTTCTGCAACTCATTTTTCTGTACCTGTCAAAATATATATATATTTTTTTTTCTCTCCATAAATACAACCTGCATAAGATTAGACGTGTGTAAGTGGATGTACCCATTAGGCTTTGGGTTTCAAATGTAGCCATGGACACAACTACCTTAAATAGAAAGGGGGATTTATTCAAAGTGCATCAGAGTGAATAGAATTAATATTCAAAGTGGTTAGTAAGTCCTGTTGCCTGGGGGCTGGGGCAGGTTCTTGGTGTCCTCATAAAAGATGATGCTGCCTCTACCGTCTTTTATGAGGCCTTTCATGGAGGACAGTGGCACAGATTCTGAACACCATTGTTGGGAATAAATTCTTACCTGTGCCTTCGTCTTTGGGGCACTCATTTGGGAGGCAAAGTCCTGGGTGGGAACACCAGGATGGTCTAGGCAACCTGCCAGCACCTGGCCTGCCATGGGGTCAGAAGCAGGTGCCGTGAGGCCAGCCCTACTTCCATTATGACAGAGCCAATGGAAGTTTCTTTCTAGGAGAAAAAGGGATTTAGATCCTGGGTATCCAATGTCCACTAGACTGAGAGTTTAATGTTGAGACACAGGAGCTTTCTGCAAGGTGCTCTCTAAATCTGTCCCTCTTCCTCTCTCCCTCAGGTAGTGAGTAACTCCGTAAAGCAATCCTCCTCATTGCCATCACAAAAAAAAACCTTTAACAACTGTAAGGTGATCTGCAGTATGCTGCCCAGCTAAAGGTCACCTTGGATTTTTATCTTGACTGCCGTGCTTTTCTTCTCATTAAAATATTTGACAAGAATTCTTTGCATGGATGAATGACTCCAAGTGCCCTCACCCCACACTGCTCTCACAAAGACGTTGCACTGTCATGGTAAATAATTGTGCCACCATTTGAAAATCAATATCTATGTTATACACACATTAACACAGAAATCTGGTGTTCTTACAGCTGTGATGCTTCCCGGAAGATATCGCATATTTCTTGATGAAAAAACAACATACAGTGTCTTCCCTTCGGGTTGCTTTGAGTGGCCTGAAAAGTAGGGTTTTCATCTGTATTCATTCCTGTAGCCCTCCCTGCACCTGTCATAGAGCTTTGATTATCGTTGATGGTTGAAAATATGCTTATTGAACCAGGCAGTGAGGTTAGAGTTGTAAGTATGTGAATTTTCTAAGTCTAAGGAGCTGTAAACAGGAGGAGGTCAAGTATAGCGGTTGGTGCCCAACTGTCCTGATCTGCCTGGGAATGAAGGAGGTACTCAGGACATGGACCCCGAGGGCTAAAACCAAGCAAAGTCACAAGTTTGGGCACCAGACATTTGAATCCTGGTTCTACAACTTCTCTTTATGACTCTGCTTTCTATTTGTAAAAGGTGAATAATAACACATATGTTATTAGGATTTGGCAATAAATATGCTAATATGTACGAAGTACCTGGGACACGCTCGTATTATAGCACATGCTTGGCAAATGTCAACAAATAGTAAATTCTTACAAGAATGCCTGAATATGATGTCTCCTATCAGAACCCAGAAAATACTTCTGTGACTATCCTTCTTGACACTTGTAAGTCTTTTCAAAATACTGTATGTTGTAAAGTTTGAACAGCTGAGAGTTTGTTCCAAAACAATATTATTTTGAAATAGAACAAACCAGCCTTTGCAGACATTGACAAAAAACAAGTCAAATTGGAAATCTCTTTGTACTATCACGACACGTACCCATGTGAGATGAAGAACATTTGTAGGTGTGAGGAAGTGACATGCGAGGAGTGGTGAGATTCTGCTTTTTAGATGGAACGAGGAGTGGTGAGATTCTGCTTTTGAGATGGAGCGAGGAGTGGTGAGATTCTGCTTTTTACATGGCTGTTGAGCTGTGACTCTCTCCCACCACACTCACTCAGATACTCACTTCCCATCACCATGATGGTTGTTTTGGGACTGGGAATTTGAGATTTTCCGAAATTATCCTGGGGAAAATAAGAGGAGGAGGGGTAATGAGCAGGAAAAGCCTCATCTACTTAAGTAAATACTGCTGAAACGTCGTAGCTCTGATCTCTTTCATTTTCCCCGCTCTTAGATGGAAATGTTCCTGATCCCCGATTTCATGGACAGGCTTAAGTCAACGTGTAAATATTCTGCCATCACCTGATTTCTTCAGGACCTGATTTCTTCATCTAAGTATTCAGAAGTCTTTAGCCCACATGGGAAAGAACATAGAGGCCTTATCATCTTACGTGGAAACCAGGGCCTGTGATGAAAAGCTGAGCCATGGCGGAATCATTGCGGTCTGCCAAGCAAAGGGTTGCTGGCTTTCTGAGCTGGTGTTCCCCTGAGTCAGTGCGGCCCACTTGCTGTTAGCCTGGGCTTGCTTTTAATCGGGTTGCTGCTATGTGAGCTTGGATCACAGGGATGAAAAGAAGAAACGGTCAATAATCTGGGTGTGTTGTCTGAGCTGTCAAATATCTGGGTGCTGGGGAAGGCCTGTATGGCCGAGTTCTGACTTTTTTATTATATAGGCTCAAATGGTTTCCTTTCTCCTTAGACTATGAGATCAGGTCAGAGTGAGATAAATGCTTGGAATTATATGGTAGCTGCCATGTTTTCTTTTTTTCTCCTGCTTTTGGGAATGAGGGCTTGGTGCAACATGAAACAAGTCAACATAAAACTTTAATTAAAAAGAGGCTAAAAAAAACAGGTTCAGTGAGTAGGGTGCCGGCCCCATATGCCGAGGGTGGCGGGTTCGAGCCCAGCCCCAGCCAAAACTGCAACAACAACAAAAAAAAAGACAGGCTATGACAGGGGTCAGTAAAAATTACCTGTGTTGGTGTTTTTAAGTATAGAATGCATGCCCCTGGGGGTAGGGAAAATGATTTGAGATGGGGGATTAAATAAGAGAGATGGCTGCAGTGATTGAGAACATGACTCTTTCCTAGTTTCCGGAATCTTTGTACTTAGTCTGGGAGAAACTCTCACTGGGGTGCTGCTCTGCCCTGAACACCTCCCAATGCTTGCAAAGAATCAGTGGCCTACATTCAGAGTCTTCAGTAGGCAACAGAATCTAGCTTGAATTTCATAACTTTTTTTTTTTTTTTTTTGAGACAGAGTCTCACTCGGCTGCCCTGGGGCTGAGTGCCATGGCGTCATCGTAGCTCACAGTAACCTCAGACTCCTGGGCTCAAGGGATGCTCTTGCCTCAGCCTCTAAAGCAGCTGGAACTACACCTGCCTACCACTACCCCCAGCTAAGTTTTCTATTTTTAGTGGAAACGGGGTCTCCATCTTTCCCAAGCTGGTCTCAAACTCTTGTGCTCAAGCAATCCACATACTTTGGCCTCCCACAGTGTTAGGATTACAGGCATGAGCCACTGCACCGGCCTTTCTCTCTTTTGTAAAATGTATTTTTAATGATTACCTTCCGTTTCGTTTATTGTAGTACATAAGATTGTTGATTTTCTAAATAAAGGTGTGTCTACTCATATAATGTGATCAAGTCACTGTAGCTGAGTATAAGGATATGTCAAAAATCATGAAGGCAGCACATTAACAGCCCAATTTTCAGGGCCACTGTGAAAGGACAGTGCAATCTATCCACTCAACAAATATTTATTGAGCTACATCATGTGGAACCTTGTGGGCCTGGGGCAAAGTCTCTAGGAGTGATAGATAACAAACAAATAAATACATGAAAGTACATAAAATGATGCCAGAAATAAAACAAAGACAGACGAAACAAGTGAAGGAATCAGAGAGTGACAGGCAACAGTTCTATTTTTGACAGAGTGGCCAGGGCAGGACCCTCTGAGAAGATGGCATCTGAGCAAAGGCTGGGATGAATATTAGTGTAAACTACGGTCTACCTGGAGGAAAAGCATTTTGAGAAGTTAGAACAGCCAGTGGGAAGTCCTGAGGCAGGAGCCTGACTGGGTGGGTTAAGGAATAGGAAGGAGGCCCCAATGGGCTGTAGGCAAGGACGCCAGGGACATGGCACAGGACTGGAGAGCTGGGCAGGAAATAGGTCACACAGGGCGTTGTTGGCGTTGTTGGCTCCATGTCTACAGTGACATGGAGCCTCTGGAATGTTCTCGCCAGAGAAATACGTGATATGATTTGTGTCCTTAAAGGTCACTCTGACACTATGTGGAGGAGAGATTGGGGAAGGGTATGGCTCCGTGGAAGGGGGGACCCCTGAGGTAGTTCCTACAGGTGGCTCCTGGCTTTGACTTGTGCCCACTTCTTGTGTGGAGAAACTCAAACTCCAGGAAGCATCAGGGACCTTTACTGATGATTTCTTTGAAGGAAGAGTGAAACCTGTATAAAACCAGCACTAGTTGGGAAGAACTTGTATATTGCCAACAGACAAGATGATAATTCCCTACCATGTGGAAGGTTCTAGAATATGACCTTGTTTTTATGTAAGACCCTTTCTGTAGGAGATTCTGTGAGTGTCTTATCTCCAGAAAGATGTGATAGCCTCAGATAAGGTTCATTATAGAAGGCCACTGTGTGAGGAAACAGCTGTGTCCTTAGGACAAGGAGGGTGTTGTCTAAAGAGACCATCATCTAGGGCGGTGCCTGTGGCTCAGTGAGCAGGGCGCCATCCCATATACCAAGGGTGGTGAGTTCGAACCCAGCCCCAGCCAAACTGCAACAAAAAATAGCAGGGCATTGTGGCAGGCACCTGTGGTCCCAGCTACTCCGGAGGCTGAGGCAAGATAGTCACCTAAACCCAAGAGCTGGAGGTTGCTGTGAACTGTGACACCACAGCACTCTACTGAGGGCGACAAAGTCAGACTCTGTCTCTAAAAAAAAAAAAAAGAGAGAGACCATCATCTAAATCTTCAAACTATGCGAATAAAGGTGAACACAAACCGGCTGGTAAAATCTTACGAAGACGCCATCTGAGGTTACGCTGGTTCTTAACGTGCTGCCTGTTAGAATAATCCAGGCAGCTTTAAAAAGTCATTGCTGGGCCATTACCTGGGCCACACCCTAGACCAATTAAATCAGACTCTCTGGAGATGAAGTTGAGGCAACAGTACAGTGCAGTTGCCCATGTGACCACTAAATGCAGCTGAGTTTAGGAATCGTTCACATGGAGGGGTACGTTGTGGATTTTCGGAGTCATGCACGCAGCACCTGGGAGTCTTGCTGACTCTGATTCAGCAAGTCGGCTGTGGGGCCTTGGTGAGGATGATGCTCCTGCCCTGAGGACCACCCTTTGAGTAGCAAGAGGGTACAAGGGAGAGGCTAGGCCTGGAAAGGGGGGGACCTCTGTTGGAGCAGAGGTGTCTAGCTGTAAGTCGACCAGCCATCCTGGTCTTCTGGGACTGATGTGTGCCATTAAAGTTCCCATGTCCTGGTAGAACCGGGATAGTTGGTCACTCTGTGTGTGATCATCGGAGGTCAGATAAAATCTCGAGCCTGGTCAAGTTGTCACGTGAATGAAATGGCATGTGTTCAGATGTCTAGTCGAGTAACCTAGCACAGAGCAGGAGTCCAAAAAATGCCTGAGAGTTGAATTTCAAGACAAGAGTCTGCAAATAAAGCACAGCGGGCTTCCACTTCCACGTACCGGAAGGGCCAATGTCAAAAAGACCCGAAGTACGATGCTGCCAAGGACATGAAGTAGGTAGGAGTTGAATGCAAAGTTAGTCAACCACTTAGAAAAGCCTTTTGGCTGTAGCTACTCCCTCCAGGCTTCCCCAGACAATTTCCACCTGAGGTATATACCCAAGAGAAACACACATATATTCACCAAAGACATGTACAGCAGCTTTATTTATAATAGTAAAAAATTAGAAATAACTCAAAACCCCATCAGTTAACTGGATATAAAAATTACAGTATATTCATAGCATGGAATATAGCAATACACGATTGCTTCATACAGCAATATGGATGAATCTCACCAACATAATCTTAAGTAAAAGAAATCAAATACAAAAGGACAACCCAACCTACCCTATGCTATTAGAAGTGTGGATAGCGGTTTCCAGTGGAGGGATCTGACGTCTGCAGTGTTCTTTTTGTTCCAGGATGTTACACAAGAGTGTTGACTCTGAAAATTCATGTAGCTGTGCGATGCTATTTGTGTACATCTCTAGATATATAGTATACATTGATAAAACGTTTTTTAAAGACCAAAATGTAGAAAAACAAACTTGGGAAATGTATTAAGCTTAACAGATGACATTAGAGTAGCTAAAGGCTTCAATGGATCCCAAAAGGTTTTAGAAAATTTGCAAATGAGATCTTTTAATGGCTTCTAAGAGACTAGAGCCAGTAAGCATTTAAAGAGGCCTCTTTCTCCTTTGAATACACTCCAGGAACCTCTTGTCCCAAATATAGAGTGCACAGAATATCTGCAGGCCTAACTAGGGTTACAGTCACTCAGTCCTGTGCTCCTAGCTAGGTCTTCAATAGAGGGAAACTTCTCATCTCTGCAAAGACAGCCACATCTTAGAGAAAAGTTACTAGGAGGTTGCATAAAATTCTCTAAAAGCACCTGTCAGAATCTTACCGTCCATCTGGTTGCTCCCCTTGGGAACTTCAACTCATTCACTGCTGGGAATCACCATAGACGATCTTAATCTACTTCCTTAAATTTATCTTTTAGGTTCCATCTGCCAGGTATTATGATTTCTGATAACATTAGATATACTGAGCAAGCAGAGCTCCAGGATGGAATTGCTAAACTGGTATTATCAGCTTGAAAGTAGGAAGAATTTAAATCTTCGACAAGAGGGCTCACCTGCAATTCTAGCACTTTAGAAGACCAAGGCAGGTGGATTGCTCGAACTCATGAGCTCAAGACCAGCCTGAGCCAGAGTGAGGTCCCCTTCTCTAGTAAAAATAGAAAAACTAGCCAGATGTCATGGTGGGCACCTGTAGTCTCAGCTATTTGGGAGGCTGAGGCAAGAGAATCCTTGAGCCCAAGAATTTGAGGTTGCTGTGAGCTATGATGATGCCAGGGCACTCTACCCAGGGTGACAGAGTGAGACACTGTCTCAACAATAAATAAAAAATAAAATAAAATACATCTTCAACAAGCGGTCACTATGGCTGATGATTCAGCAAGCCAAGCCTTCCCTGAGACCAGTGGTGTTCCTGACAGATGTTTTGCCTGAATGAAGGAAGCCTCTGCAGAGGAGTCAAACGCAGGATGAAACAACTCAAATGTCACAAATCAGCAAACCTCTTTGTCTCATTACTTTGGTAGGAAAGACAGTGAGCCAAGACAGCCAACTAGGGGTGTTTGCCGTGGGAGTAGTTGACGGGAAGCTTTGGAATGCCCTTGTTTCTTCAACTGGTGAACTCATACATGATCACCACCATCATCATCATCACCAGAACTATAACTGTTTCATTTTTTGACACAGCAGCCGTCATCATCCTTCCATAAAATCAGCCATATAAGGCCACCCCTGCTCCCGTGTCCCTCAGAGTGAAATCGGAAGTCTTCAGGAGGCTCTCAGGTCCTTCCTGGTCTGGCCCTGTCTTATCTCGCTGATAACATCTCTTGTCCTCCCATGTGTTCGTGGCTCTAGCTACACTGGTCCCTTGCTGCTCCTGGGACACTGTAGGTGTGCTCCCACCTTAGGACTGGGTACTGCCCACCCTCCCCTTATCCTGTTGGCTCACTCACTCCACCCCTCCGAATCTTTGCTTAAATGTCACATTTTAATGAGTTGCCCCCTGACTCCCCCATGTCCTCCCACTGCCACTCTTTTAATCCCCTCTATCCTGACTTACTTTTTTCCACACTGTTCACCTAACACACTGCATGATTTGCTTATTGTTCATAATTTTTGTTTCTTATTATTTTCCTTCCTACACTAGGACGTCAGGTCCACAAAGTAAAGGGATTTTGTTATTATTTTGTTTTGTTAAGATGTATCCCAAGCCCCTAACACAGAGTTGGCACACAGAAAGTGCTCAACAACTATTTATCAAATGTTGAATGGCTGAAATTTGGGAGAGGAGTGGCTAATATGTGCTGTTATTATGCCAGGTGCTTTACAAATATATGTATAACACTTAGCAACCCATGAGAAAATGTAATATGATGAAACACATGTGCAAATTAAGAAACTGAGGCAGCTTAACCTGCTGAGGGTCACACAGCTGGTGAATGAGGAAACCAGGGTTCAAACTCAAGCAGTGAGAGCTTAGAACACAAGTTCTTGACCCCATCACCTAAACTGAAACAAGCAATGCTGAGAGGAGTTTACATACTCAGCAACCGAGTTTTGCTCATGATGGACGTCAGCTGCTTGTTTCCATATTCATGCTTTTGCTGCTAATCGCACCCCAGTTTCACCCTAGAGCATCATTCCTTCCTCCATTCTCCATCTTTAGGCTTCCTGTACATTAGACTCCATTCCTGAACCCAGGGTGAACCATGTGATCAGCACCTGGCATTGGCCTTAGTGATTGGCTCAGAAGAGGGCACATGATACTTGGGGGAGGAGCCATCTTCCGGTAATTCACCAAAATGATGACCCCAAAGGGAAAGCGGAGAGGCACAGGATACATGTTCTCCTTTCAGAAAACACAGAGTTGTCCCTTTGGTCACATATATATGAATCTACAAGAAAGGTGATATCGTAGACATCAAGGGAATGGGTACTGTTCAGAAAGGCATGCACAGATGTCACCATGGCAAAACTGGAAGTTTTGCCAAGAGGATTAATGTTCCATATTGAGCATGTTAAGCACTCTAAGAGTGCTTCCTGAAAGGGGTGAAAGAAAATGATTAGAGAAAGAGAACCTGAGTTCAACTGAAGAGCCAGTGTGCTCCACCCAGAGAAGTACACTTTGTGAGAACTGACAGAAAGGAGCCTGAGCTTCTGGAAACTATTCCCTATGAATTCATGGCATAATAGGTGTACAGCACAGCACACAGGAGAACCAGGAAAACCAATGGAACAGGAACACAAAGTGCGGGAACCTATTCCCCATTAATTCATGGGATAATAGGTATTAAATTAAAAGGCTTCTGCAAAGAAGGGAGGGAGGGAAGGGAGGAAGGGAGGGAAGGAAGGAAGAGAGAGAGATGACGGTGTATAATTTGTTTGATGTGTTGCTGGATTCTTTTTGCTAGAAACTTGTTGAGTATTTTTGCATCTATATTCATTAAAGATATTGGTCTATAATTTTCTTTTCTTGTTGGGTCTTTTCCTGGTTTGGGGATAAAGGTGATATTTGCTTCATAGAATGTGTTGGGAAGTATTCCTTCATTTTCTATGTTTTGGAAACGGTTAAGTAAAATAGGTACTAGCTCCTCTTTAAAGGTTTGGTAGAATTCTGATGTGAGGCCGTCTGGTCCTGGATTCTTCTTTTTGGGGGGATTTCGTATAGTTGATACTATTTCAGTACTTGATATAGGTCTGTTCAGCATTTCCAATTCTTTCTGGCTAAGTCTAGGAGGGTGGCACACTTCCAAGTATTGGTCAATTTCCTTCAGATTTTCATATTTCTGAGAACAGAGTTTTTTGTAGTATTCATTACAGATATTTTTAATTTCTGAGGTATCTTTTCTTATTTCACCTTTGTCATTTCTGATTGATAATATTAGGGATTTTAATTTTCTATTTCTGGTTAGGTTAGCCAAAGTTTTATCAATTTTGTTAAACTTTAAAAAAAAACAACTTTTTGATCCATTGATCTTTTGAATAATTCTTTTGTTTTCGATTTCATTTAATTCTGCTCTACTTTTGGTTATTTCTTTTCTTCTGCTGGGTTTGGGGTTGGAATGTTCTTCCTCTTACAGTTGCTTGAGATGTCCCATTAAGTTGTTGACTTCCTCTCTTGCCATTCTCTTGAGGAAGGGTTGGAAGGAGGGTAAACATTGGGACCATTCCTAT
>CAUYQV010034916.1:0-25284 GCA_963574575.1 Galagoides demidoff | reverse complement strand
CACTTCTGGGGTACAGTGTGGGGTTTTCACATGCAATCCGAAATACTTCCATCAAACTGATCAACACAGCCTTCATGTCATTTTCTCAGTTATTGTTTTAAAACGTTCTGATTCTACTCTTAGAGAGATTCACTTGTATCCCTGTAAGATAGACCTCAAAAATGGTCCCTCCAATCCCCCTCCCTCCACCCATTCCCCCCCTCCCCACATTCTTAGGCTATTTGGTTATAACTTTCATATGAAAGGTATAAATTAGTTTCATAATAAAGGTGTGTACATTGGATACTTTTTCCTCCATTCCTTTTTAAGATCTTATGCATAAATGCCAATAATAAGATGTGAAGACAAAGCATTAGTAAGCATTTAGTATTTGTTAATTTATTCCACATTAATCCATGTCCAAAAAAAAAAACAAAAAAAAAACAACAAAAAACCCACGCAGATAAGGTGGTTAGTAATGAGTATTTTTATAAACGATTTCCTCTAAAATATGATGAAAACCCATTGAACAAGCACCAAGACAGTATCTTCAGGTTCTAATTCCTGTTACTCATTGTTGTTACATTCATCGGATGTGACTGGTGTAAAATCCAGGCAGGTTCAGTCTACTTTCTAAGTAATTTCATTGAAAATGTCAGATAGATTTGGTCAATGGGGACACATAACAAAAAAATCAATATTTTCATAAGTCTATAGAGACAAAATCTAATTTGTCCCAGCTATTAGCATTGGTACACTTTTATTTTTTAAAAAAGGATTGACAAATATTTCCCAATAAAGCCTTATGCAAATATTATGTTTTACTGATGCATGTACTAAAATACATAAAAATTTTTTTAGAGTTCTACATTGGCCTAAGCTCATTTACTTGATCATTCTGTTTTCCTTTCTTTTAATTGAGATTCCCTTTGAGATTCTACTGCAGTGAGCTAAAATAGTGAAGAAAAAAAAGCACCCAAAACAAAGCCCCTTCAAACACAAAGGTAGAAACGGTATCACTCATGAGAGATGGCTGCAGCTGAATACACTGCCATTGTGGGTGACACCGGAAAGATCCTTGAGAGTCAGAGAAGGAACAGAAAAGGGGAATGTAAAAATAATCTGGGTTGTATTTAAAACAAGCTTCATTGTTAAATGAAGAAAATACTCTGGTAAAGAAGGACACAAACTATTTTGATCCAATTCTGTAAAATCATGTGTTTAGCACATGAGATTAGGAATTCTAAAACCAAGGATGTCCCGAAATGTAATTCCAGGCCAGCCATCCATTAGATGTTATGATTTGGGCTGTTCCCTGAGAGATCTACCTTCAATCCCTCTAGTAGATGAGCTCAGCCCTTTCACTTCTTCTGGGCAAATAGCAGCAACTTCTCCCTTTCTCAATTATAAAAGGTAAGATATATATTTCCTACCTAAAATCCCCTCTCTACTAATGTCTGTCTAAACAAATCACTCTGCACACTCAAAACATTACAGCAGAATCATTTCCGTGTGATTTCTGTAAACAGACTCTCCTGACTCTGGTCACCCTAAAGTTTCTTTATTATTGAACAGCACTCTATAACTGTAGTTTATTCTTTAAATGTAAAGAAAGACAAGCTGGGTATGGTAGCTCATGCTCGTAATTTTAGTGGTTTGGGAAGCCAAGGCAAGAGGATCACTTGAAGCCAAGAGTTTAAGATCAGTCTGGGCAACATAGCAAGATCCCATCTCTCTCTTAAATTTTTATTTTTTGGTAGAGACAGAATCTCACTTTTTCACCCTCAGTAGAGTGCAGTGGAGTCACAGCTCACAGCAACCTCCAACTCCTGGGCTTAGGCGATTCTTCTGCCTCAGCCTCCCAAGTAGCTGGGACTACAGGTGCCTGACACAACGCCTGGCTATTTTTTGTTGCAGTTTGGCCGGGGCTGGGTTTGAACCTGCCACCCTCGGTATATGGGGCCGGCGCCCTACTCACTGAGCCACAGGCGCCTCCCAATTTTTCTTTTTTTAATTAAAAAAGTTAGCTAGGCATGGTGGCATGCACCTGTAGTCTACCTACTCTGTAAGTTGAAGTGGGATAATCACTTGAACCCCATAGTTTGAGATTATAGCGAGCCATGATGGTGTCATTGCACTCTAGCCTAATAACTGAGGGAGATCCTGTCTCAAATCCCGCCCCCCCCAAATAAAACATAAAAACCCCAAAGGCCTGTATCCAACTCAGTGAGCATGCAAAAACACAGCAGCATAAGAGAGACCGGTAGAAACCCCAGCAAGCCCATCACTCTCTGCCCCTTGTCTTCCCCCTCCTTTTCTGAAATTTATCTATTTTTCAACAAGGTTAGAAAAGTAAATATAAGTCAAATTCAATGTATTTATTGAACATCTATTTTAATGCTTGGTGTTCCTTTTGGGATCATGGTAGATTAAAAAAAATAACACGATTTAGGCTGGGCCACGAGTTCTAGGGACTGTGGGGCTCCACTGCACTCCAGCCTAGGTGACGCACAGAGAGAGAGAGAGAGAGAGACTGTCTTTAGAAAAAAACATAAAAAAAAAGATTTGTTTTGGCTTTGTTCTGAAGTAGCATATCTATTATTTCGTATTTGGTATAAAACAAGAATCAAGAAGTTAAAAGCAGGATTACCTCACACTCACTATTACCACACACTCCCTTTTTCCTACACACACAGTTAATTGTTAACACAATACTTCTCATCAGATTATGAAATATAATCGTGTTTGGCAAAAAACGATTATGAATAATTTAACGTAACTATTTCAGGCCCGCAAAGTACCATTCTTTTTACTGTGTTTTCCAAAGCTCTTAGTAAGCTAATTAAGCTTTATGGAAAAGTCCCCATCACATCTCCTATTATGGATTTTATGGTTCGTTTTACAGCAACACTTTTTCCCCTTTATTATCTAGGATTTGACTGTTTTCTTTTTCCCCCCTCTAATACTTCACTACCAAGACAGGAAATCAAGTTGATAATGTCCTCTGGATCATAACAAGTTCATCTATTTGCACTGGTAAAAGATCTGTGGTAACAGCGAGGGCCACGGGAGCACAACATGTCAGATGGCTGACTGGTCCCAAGACAGCAGGCAACACGGAACAAAAAAGAGACGCTCGTGACCTCTCAGACGACAACAGGCTGCCGCAACAGCTTCCCAGCTGAGTGACACCAAGCCCGTAATGGGAACATCACTCGTTTAGGTAGGCACACATGAAATATTAATTTCCTGGACTGTCTGCATTTGCATAGCAATAATAAGTTCATCTTCCTGCCTTGTTCTGGCCTCGATTAGCAATTCTATTGTCGCACCTGAGATTTGGGCAAGGAAGGGAAAGAGAAGGCTGTAGAAAATTTCCCTGTGGAAACAGCAGCACTAATGGAGCTTATCACTCTCGTCATTAACTTAATCAAAAACCTTAAGGCAGAGGGCTAGAGCAATCTGTTAAGAAAACATTTTCTAAAATGAGAATGCTTCCCATTTCAATTAAGGTCTTTTTTTTTTTTTTTTTCCGCTCTGAGACTTTTTTCCAACTCTGTTCTCCTCCTCACCTCCCATCCCTACCACTGATAAGATCTGCAATCAGTGGGCTGGGTTTCTACAAAAAACAAGTCTTACAAACTGACAGTTCTGAAGCAACATCCCTCTCCTCTCACCTTCTTCACGGACTACTTTTTAAATGACATCTCAATTAGTTCAGACCTATCGGGCCAGAGATAAAGTCCCTGTATCTCAATGAGGGAATATCCCACAGAGAGTGGAGCCTGCTCTATGGTGTGCACGTTAACGCACTATTCATCAGTTTGGAGGATCTGGCTGCCCACGGAGGATCTGGCTGCCCACGGAGAATCCTCCTGCATTATCTGTGTGTTTGCACACACATGTGCCTGGAGGTGTGTCTCTTCCAGAGGCAAAGAAATAGCCAAACAAAAAAGATGAGCACCCTGAGGAAGGTCACTGAGAGGAGAATTCTTCAAAATGTAATTCCAAAGAAAACTGAAGGCATGACGGGTATCGTACAAAAATATTAGTGCACAATTTCAGAATTTTCAGTGTGTTGATTTTTGGAAGCTCAGGAATAGCATTATTGTTAAACATACAGGGAGGGCGTAAAGTTCACGTGCAACTTAAAATAGTTTAACTTAGTAAATTGCATATGAACTTTATGGACACCCTGTATATGAAGTGGTGGTGGTCTCTGCTCAACAATGGCTCCTTCCTGTCACCGCAGGGATTACCTTTATTCATGCAGACAAATCCCCTGACAAGTCTCATTGCAGTGAGGACACTCTCTATATGAAAGGATGAATCTTTTTCCTGAGCCAAAAATCATGTGAGTATCCTGACAGATGTTTCTTTTTGAGAGTTGGTGGAAACAAAAGTGCATTTCAGACCACTATGGCAGGAACACCACAGCACTTTGGCGGTGCCACCCAGAACGCACCGGGACTGCCCACCACCTACGTCCATTGGCAGCTCTTCCAACTCTACCGCTATGGCAGAAGGAGCAAGTGAACTGCCTATTCTCAGCGCACCTTTCCCAAACGCAGCGTTATAATTTTAAATAACCATAAATAACACCATGGAATTATGAGGTCATGAAGTTGCATGTAAAGGATTCTACCTATGGACCACTTCAAGACCTGAAAAGGCTGGCACAATAAAATACATTTGTCAGATAGAAAAAGTTTCTTTTATATTCTTTATCATTCAAATAAATACATTTTGAGATTTTTTTCTTTCAGTATTTAAAATACGTTTGGAAATTGGGAGACATAAATCACAAATGAAATATATTTTTAAAGTGATTTAGGTGGAATGTCTTTTAATATCAAGAGTAGACTTCCAAAGGCATAAGTAACTAAATTTTCTTCTCCCCCAAATACAGACTCTATCTGTGCCCCCTCCTGCACACACAACAGAGGGGTTCTTATAAATGTGAATATTTAGATTGCTGGTACTGAGGCTCAGGCTCTAGTAGCATTGGTGTAAATATCCTCTATTATCTCTTTAATATTCTACAATTAAGTACACAAACAACAGTGAAGCAAGCATTTTGATATGGGTATTATTATTCCTAAAGTTAATAGAAATATGCTTATGATCCAAGCTAGAAGGTCTTAACATGAACAACTGTATAACAAAATTAATCAGTTTCCACCACTTAAATATAAAGGCCAGCATTAATTCACATGTAAAAAGCTGTCAGCCTTTAAATGGAGGGAAATTATAAAAGGTCCTATTTTTTTCTCTCTCTGATTCATGAAATTTTTAGTAAATCATAATGAAGGATGACAAATCTTGGGGGCGACTTCTGAAGAGTGCTGAGATAACACTAAAATAAATAAATAAATAAACTGGAATAGCCCTTAACAACCCTCCTCAGCCCCTCCCTACCTGTATCTATAGAGAGAAATCTCCATGAAAACTAAAACAGAAATACCACTGTATAAAAGCAGGTCATACAGATTTATCACATAGTTAGACACTGTGCTGACTACTTTATATGCATTAAAATGTTCAATCTTCTCAGCATATGGTAAACTTTTATAGATGGTTTATTTCTATATAACAGACTTTTGGACTTTTTTATAGATGAGGAAACTGAGGCACAGAGAAGTACAGAAATGGTATAAGTGTTTGAACTGGGACTTCAACCACTGAACTCTTATCTCTCTATAAGAAGCCAAAGGACTGGACAAGGTTTCAGAAAATTTGAGTCAGCTGCACTCTTGCCCATTAAAAGGACTATGTAGACCTCGGGTATTTTTTAATCTCAAGAATGTCTCAGTCACTGGACCGTTACTTGTCACTTTTCAACTCCAATCTGCCTTATGTTTCAAATTATAAATTGCCTTTTCCCTACCTAAAAGGTCAATGTTAAAAGGCATTTGAGATTACTGAATGCAGGTATTTCCCTCAAATAAGGAAATCTCTGCTATAATATCTAATTTACAGTGATTTTCTACACGAATTTATCTGATGAAGAGAACAACCCATAAGTCATAGGTCATGAGACACTGTTAGAAGTTTAATCGTTGGAAATATCTTCTCTGTGTTAACTTTATCTATATCTGGCCATAAAGTCTAAATAATTGACTTGCTCATATTTTGTATCTTGTCCATAATAACTTCCTATAAACACAAATAAAATAGGATTATATAATTTTTTTTAAAATATGAGACTCACACAAATAAATAAAATCCTATAATTCAAACACCCAAAGACATCAATTAAGAAAGACTTCTGAATAGTTATTTTAATACATAGACTTCCACTTTAAAAATAAAACTTTGATCTAGTGATCTTTTATTCAACATTATATTGTAAACACTTACCCAAGCTACTAACTATTGCTGTTGAATGTGACTTTCATAATTTCTTTAGCTTTATATTTTGAATTTTTCATTATAAGTTCTAAGAATTTTTGAATAATTCAGATATTCCTAATGACCATCAGCATCTCCTTTTGGAGCTTTCCTCATTTAGTATCGTTCTTAGCTCCATAAGAAGTTAAATGCAGACAGGCCTCATTTTGTTGTCCTTCCATTTACTGTGCTTTGCAGACAGGGCATTTCTTACAAATTGAAGGGTTGGGGCTACCCCACATCACGCAAGTCCATTGGCGCCATTTTTCCAACATCATGTGCTCACTTCACGTCTGTCACATTTGTGTAATTCTTGCAATATTTCAAACTATTACATTATTATTACATCTATTATGGTGATTTGTGATCAGTGATCTTATTATTTTGATTGTTTGGGGGCACCATGAACTACACCTATTTAGAACATCAAATAGAATCGATAAACGTTGAGTGTGTTCTAACTGTTCCACTGACTGGCTTTTCCTCATTGTTTCCTATTTCCTAAGACACAACAGTATTGAAATTAGGGCCATCCCTAACCCTACAATAGCCTCTAAGTGTTCAAGTAAAAGAGTGAGTCACACGTCTTTCACTTTAACTGAAGAGCTAGAAACAGTTAAGTTTGGCACAAAAGGCGTGTTGAAATCCAAGACAGGTTTAAATCTAGGCCTCTGTGTTAAACTGTTAGCCAAGTTGTGAATGCAAAGGAAAAGTTCTTGAAGGAAATGAAAAGGGTACTCCACTGAGCGATGAATGATAAGAAGGTGAAACAGCTTTACTGCTGATCTGGAGAAAGTCTGAGAGGTCTGCGTAGAAGATCAACATGCCTTAAGGCAAGATCTAATTCAGAAAAAGAGGTGCGGACTCTCTTCTATCCTTTGAAGGCTGAGAGTGGTGAGGAAGCTACAGAAGAAAATCTGGAAGCTAGCAGAGCGTAGTTCACAAGGTTTAAGGAGGAAAGAAACTGTCTCAATAACATAAACGTGGAAGGAGAGGCAAGTGTTGCTGTCGAAGCTGCATGGATTCATCCAGGAGATCTAGCAAAGATCACTGATGAATATGACAGCACTAAACAACAGACTTTCAGTGTAGGCAAAAGAGCCTTCTCCTGGGAGATGTCATCTAGGACTTCCATAGCTAGAGAGGAGAAGTCTTCCTTATGGGTGACTTGGAGAGTTTCAAGATTTCAGAGAAGGAAGCAACTGAAGAATTGGTAGAAATAGTTAAAGGACTAGAGTTATAAGTGGAGCCCGAAGATGTGACTGACTTGCTACAATTTCATGATCAAATGGATGAGCACTCATGTTGCGCTTCTTATAGATAAGCAGAAAAGGAGTTTCTTGTGATTGAATCTGTTCCTGGTGAATATGCTGTGAACATTGTTGAAAAGACAACACAAGATTTGGAATATTGATTACATGAACTTAGTCGATAGAGCCGTGTTGAGTTTGAGAGAATTGATCCAACTTTGAGGGAAGTCTACTGTGGGGTAAAATGCTGTCCAACAACATCACACGTTACAGAGCAATCTTCTGTGAGAGGAAGAGTCAACTGATGTGGCAAACTACACTGCTGTCTTATTTTAAGAACATGCCAGAGCCACCCCAACAGTACCTTGGTCAGTCAGAGCCATCAATGTCAAGGCAGCACCTTCCGCCAGCAAAAGAATTCTGACTCACCGAAGGCTGAGATGATCGTTAGCATTTTTGAGCAATAAAATATTTTTAAATTAAGGCATGCACATAATTTGTTTAGACATAATGCTACTGTCTACTTAATAGACTGCAGGATAGCATAAATATAACTTTTATATGCACTGGGAAACCCCCAAATTTGTGTAAATCACTTTATTGTATATTTGCTTTGTTGTGACGGTCTAGAACCAAGCCCACCATGTCTCTGAGGTATGCCTGTATTTGCTTCTATTTCTTCTGCCATTTTTTATGGTTTCTTCATGTTTTCCTCTCTCTTTCACCTGTCATTTACTCTAATATGTGGCTTGAGGAACTATACAATTTCTGGAACCTCACACATGATATTTGTCTATACAACAGGCCTTCAAATAGTTGAAATCTATCATTTCTTTTCTATCCAAATCATTTCTCTGTGTTTACCATGAAGGCTTCCTTTAAAGTTTTCTTTCTTTTTAAAGGGGTTTGAAAAGTAATCTTCTCTGTATGTTTTCAAATGTGCCATTTTTATCTAAGAGTATGACATTCACAATTGGACGGGGATTCAAAAATTTGGAGTGGGCACTCATGCCTCCTAGAGTACGAAATTAAAATTCTATAAACGCAACAAACGTTAAATGAGGTCGTTGGCCGCCACTTCTTAACCTTGGCACACATTCAACTGAGACTTAACTAAAATCTCCTAGATCTTTTTCACAGGAACCAGTACTGTCAAGCTCTGCTTTCTGAAAATCCTGGCAATTAATCTGCAGCCCTTTCATCTACATAGCAGCATATCTGCATTTGATAGACATTTTGTCTTCAAAAGGTGATTGTGCTTTTTTATTTAAATAAGATTATGTAATTAGCCAGAAACATAGACGGGGGGTCCATAACTGCCTATGAGAGGAGCGATGATGTGGAGTGTACAGATGCTGGGTCCCCACTCAGTCACCCTTCCCGATACATACGCTCTCGGTGGCACAGGCCACGTCATGGCCACAGAACCAGCAATGCCTTCATTTAAAACACATACCTATGGAATGATAATAACAATTTCATAGACTCCCTTTAGGAATACCAAGAAACAAACTTAAAACTCCTCAGAATAAAAAGAGAGTTTCGGGCACCAAAAGAACCGAGCAGACCACTTTTTTGCAAAGCCCTTTGTGATCTTCTTAAGCCCATCTATTCAGAGTAAAGGTCAAGTGGGCAAACCCAGCAATTCTGTTTTCCCACAAAGCTGCTTCAGTTTTCTGTCTCCTGACAGCCCTGTGACTAGGAGTCTATTATCTACCACTCTGCCTCCAGCACCACCCAGATCCTTAACTGGAAACCCACTAAACAGCTCCTTTCTTTCATGGGTTGACTTTCAGCTTCTTGTAAGGCTTCGTGTTATACATCTAAAAGCTTTCTCCACTTGCTCTGTTTGTTTAAGGAGGGCAATTTGAGAAAGCAGAGCCCATCCTAAACAAGCCTTTTATTACGGGGTAGACCAAACGCCAGCACATTTGCTAATCGAGACCCTTTTTAGCTCATTAGGTAGCACTTTAAAAGCTGCATTTTGATGACGTGTCTGAAACTGTCTTCAAAGACTGTCTTAAGGATTTGATTTCTACTTGCTGCTGAAACATTTGACATCTCACCTTTCAATAATACTTAGTGATTCTTTTTCTTTTCTTTTTTTTTAACGCAAACTGGAGTTTACTGTCGCATCAGACAGACTACAGATTGTGCCTGTGTTATATCAAGAAGCCCTGCTAGAGTGAAAGCGTTTTCTTGCCCCAGGACCCATTTAGGGTGGTAGCTGTTTCCTCACTCAGATCTTAATTCTCATCAAGAAATCAAATGCAAGGAAATGAAATCTAGTTGTTCTAAGCTGACAGCTCTTTGGCAATCAAAAAATCAAATCCTCCCACTTTCGAAGTTAAATGGAGAAAAAGAAGAGGAAAAAAAAGTTTCCTCCTGGCAGGCTGTAAGCTTTCCTTTTAGAGGTGTTTGTACACTGCCGTGCATCAGAGTGGGGCCAAAGGATCCTCCGTCACAGCACTGCAGTCGACACATCAAGTTTCAGCTCAAGTTAGCTGTTTTCCTACATTTCTAACATTTCAATACATATTTTCTTGGCATTTCTTGACTGGCAATTCTTGACACCTAAGCACATACTTCAATACATCTACACATATCCTGAACCAGGAAGAGAAAAACTCACTGAAAAACAAATGTGAAATGAGGTATCAGGGCTCGCGAAGGCCTGGAGGAACCTTGAAAGGATCTTATGAGTGAGACAAGCCAAACTGAAAAGGCCACATACTGTGTGACGCCAACTACAAGACATTCAGGTAAAGGACAAACCGTGGGGACAGCAGACAGTAGGTGGTTGCAGGGGGAGAGGGGTGAACAGGAGGAGCACAGAGGCTGTTCAGGGCAGAGGAAACACTCCGTGTGACACTCTACTGGTGGATCCGTGTTGCTGTACATTGCACAGGACACCAAGTGCCGACCCTAAAACCAACTGAACTCCAGAAGACATGTCAGAGTCGGCTCACCCATTCTAACAATTGTGCCTCTCGGGCAGAAGCTGCTGCTGATGGAGAAAGTGAAGCGTGTGTGCGGCAGGGAGGACAGGGGGTGAGCTGGCTCTCTGCACCTTCCTCTCAGCTGTGCTCTGAACCTAAAGCTGCTTTACAAAAGCCCTTAGGCCAGACACGTGGCTCATGCCTATAATCCCAGCACTCTGAGGGGCCAAGCTGGGAGTTTTGCTTGAACCCAGGAGTTTAAGACCAGTCTGGGCAACATAGTAAGTCTCCTGTCTCTACAACAAAAAATGATAAATGCTTGGTGTGGTGGCACATGCCTGTAGTCCCAGCAACTTGGGAGGCTGAGGCAGGAGGATCGCTGGATCACTTGAACCTAGGCACTCCAGATTATAGCCAGCTGTGACTGAGGTACCACACTCTTGCCTAGAGTGAGACCCCCAGACAGAGTGAGACCCCCATCTGAAACAAAACAAGACACAAAAGAAAAAAAAAAACAAAAATAAAAAGCCTTTAAAAATTTTTCAGTTTGAAGTTTAACATGAATTTTAATATTAATTTGCAGAAGGAGGTTGAGATAGTTTCTTATGTATTTCTTTTTTTTTTGAGATGGAGCCTCAAGCTATCCCCCTGGGTAGAGTGCCATGGCATCACAGTTCATAGCAACCTCCAACTCCTGGGCTCAAGCGAGTCTCCTGCCTCAGCCTCCCAAGTAGCTGGGACCACAGGTGCCTGCCATAACACCTGGCCATTTTTTGGTTGCAGCCATCATTGTTGTTTGGCGGCCTGGGCTGGGGATTTGAACCCGCCACCTTAGGTGTACGTGGCTGGCGCCTTAGCCGATTGAGCCACAGGCGCCGAGTCATTTCTTATGTATTTCAATTTCACGATAAAAGGAATTCAAAGTAAATGATTAAGAAAATCCCTAATTTACTCTTCAGTTACCTACTAGGAAAAAAAAATACTCTTAAAAATCCAGGCCACAAAATCTAAATGACAGAATCTTAGAGGATGATTTCCTTTTATCTTCGTCACATGACACACTTTTACTACAATGCTATTGTTCCGTTCTCATAGGTCTGATTCAAAGCCAGGGAAGGGAGCAGTTGTCTGTCTCCAAAAAATATAGCATATACCCTGTGCGCAGAGGTTGGTCCCCTCCAGTGCAGTTTCACAGCACCTTTATTTACCCTCCATGACCCTTTACAGTGATGGTATAAGCAGAGTTTTAAAAAACGTATCCAAAGAGCAGATCCCCTCAAAGGCTGGTTAAAGTCCAGATTTCTCTATCCCTCCATGGTCCTTCTGAATCCAAATCTCTGGAAACTGGGCTGAGAAAATTGCCCTTTTATGTAAGCTTCCCATGCATTTTAGCTTCAGAACCTCTGGAGTGGGAAATGCATTGTTCAGAAGGGTAGAAGCACTGACAGAGACAACATTTTCTTCTTTAAAATATCGAGAGAATCAGGGGTACAGATGCAACAAAATAATGTGGGATATTGCCTTTATGGAGTTTGAAGCACTTCCATGTCTAAAAGTCAACATTCTCTGGACGGTTCTCCTTCTCTAGTCTAGAGAAATGAAATCAGGCCCTACACAGGTCAATTCTACAAGAAGGAGACCAATGACCCCTCTGAAAAATACTGGAGGGAAAGTGTATGTGTGTGTTCAAGGGAAGTACCTTTAAAAGAGACATTTTAATTAACCCCAATTTCGTAGACAATGCCGAAACACAGGGGACTTGAGGCATTCCTGACCTCCAGCTTTTTGGTGATAATGATGATGATAAATGAGGCGACATTCTCCAGTCTAGAAACACTTGCCCCAGGCACGGTTTCTGAACACCTCGATTCCCTCATTTCTCAGTGGCCCATATCAAGCACTAACGATGTCAAGCACAAGAAGAGAAAAACCGAGATAACCAAATGGAAAAGATGCAAAAAGAAATAAACGTGAAGTTACACAGCTCTGGAGACATTTTTTAAAAAAACTCCAGTCCCAATGAAGATAAGACGATCAGCCGTCTCTCCCAGACTCCGGCCGTCTGCTCTCATTATGAAAGTCTGCTTTCATCATTCCCACGCTACCCCTGCTCCGAGCGCCGTTGCTAATGCCAACAATTGTCTAATTATTTTCTGTATAACGGAGAGAATAAAAATAAGTCCCTCTGTAAAAACCTCAGACATATTTTATGTTTAAAATGTCTGATGGCTTCTCAGAAAAAGAGGGATAACCATATCATTTCCTAAATGGTAAAGCGTTTCTTTATGCGAGGCAAAAACATTGATTTTGGCATTTTGCCTACGCCAAGAAAATCAGTGCTTTGAAGGCAATGAGCAACTGACTACTTACACAGAGCCTGTTCTAATCCCTCACCCCCTACCTTCTTGGAAAAGCAGAATTCACAGTGGTTGGTCAGAACCCTGTTTGGGGCTGGAATAGGCTAAGACCACTCAGAAGTTTCTAGAGCCAATTAAATAACCCTGATTTACTGACTTAATAAAGAAACTCTGTCTTCTGACCTCAAAGGGTCAGTAAGAACAAACATCAGTAAAAGGGAAATGTTTTCATTGAAAACACAGGGAGATCAAGCACAAGGCTTCTAGCGTGATTCTGTGATACACTAATTTATCAGCGAAATGCTCGTGGTGGGTAACAACTCATCGAGGAAAAGAGCAATCTGTTTCACAGCCTTCACACTAGGCTACTTACATTTTTACAGAAACAGGTTAGAAGCTAAACTACCAAATATGCCAACACTCTCGAGTACACTTAGCTAACTTTCAAAGAAACAATGGTTCTTTCTTTTATGTCATTTAAGTCAACCACAAACCTGAAAAAAAACATTTTTTACGTAGAATTTTCTGCTGATAGCTGATTGCACTAATAGGTCTCAGTGCATTCATTTCCTTTCTGTTACATTGACAGAGATGGGTGGACGTGTGAAGGCGGATGAGTTCTACTCTTTACATTTTTGTCTTTATACTTTTTGTTTTTTTTTTTGAGACAGCCTCAAGCTGTCACCCTAGATAGAGTGCTGTGGCATCACAGCTCAAAGCAACCTCCAACTCCTGGGCTTCAGCGATTCTCCTGCCTCAGCCTCCCAAGTAGCTGGTACTACAGACACTCGCCACCATACTCAGCCATTTTTTTTTTGTTAGTTGTCATTGTTGTTTGGCGGGCCTGGGCTGGATTCGAACCCACCAGCTCTGGTGTATGTGGCTGGCGCCTTAGCCACTTGAGCTATAGGAATGGAGCTGTGTTTATACTTCAAGAAATTCCTCGCCAAAAACTTTGATAATTTAAGTAATGTAAAATGTTGCAAAGTTGATGTGATTTTTAAAGCTATGGAATATGATTATAATATAACAAGCAGGTATTGATTCAAAAGTCACAGAAAATGAAACAAATGGTAATATGCTAGAATAATCCCAACTTTGGTTGTGGTATTTTGTGTGATTATTATATCTCTTCTTATTTTCATTTTTCAGTATTTATTTTTTTCCAGCATTTTATTATGAGTATTTTCAAACATACAAAGTTGAAGTAATTTTACAGTGAACATCTTTACATCTACCCCTGATTTTATTAGTAACTTCTGTGCCTACTCTCTCACACTTCTAGACTTCCATTCATTCCTCCATCATCTTTATTTTTTTTGATGCATTTCAAAGTAAATTACTGACCCAGGACCCTTGCCCCCTAAATACATAAACATGCATATCATTAACCAGAGTTCGAGAATTTGTTTAGTATGTTTTTCCACAAAATAGAATTCACATATAGGGTAGACTCTTCATAGTTGACCACCTCCCTGTAGTGACCACCTCCATAAATTGATCTAATTTTCATAGACTAGACATGCACCATAGGTCTACATCAGTAGAACAGGCCTAGTTCCTTATGTTGACCACCTCTGTATGTTGACCAGTTCGTCATAGTCCCTTGAGTGGTCAACTTACAGAAGTTCCACTGTATTGAGTTTAAATTCGTAGAGTTAGACAAAAGTGTGTGACCTTATCCTGATTAAAATCCAAATTTCCTACCTAGTATGATCTGGTTTCAGCCTATTTTTCTACCCACAACTCTAGTCCACCATGCCCGGCTCACTGGTCTCCACTTACATCAGCCTTTTCTGTTTGCTCACAGGTGCTGAACTTCTGATGCCTTCACAGCCTGTGCACAGGTTAATCTGTCTTCTTTCTGCCCTCCTCATCTTCAATCATCACTTTTAAATATCACTTGCATGCTCATGTAGATTATGTCTTCCCAGTTATGCTCTATAACTGTTCTCATCAAAACTTGAATTATCCATTTGTCTCTGTTTCCTTTATTTAACATCTGTGTACTTTGAGGATCTATAAGTTCCATGATCATGGGGTCTATACATTTCTAATCCACTTGTTCAACTATATGCTGAAACATAAGAGGGATACAGCAGATAACTGTTGACTAAACAAATTACAGCCCTCTTTAATCTCTTTTTCTTGGACATTAATGCACCCATCATTTTGTAACTAATCTGTATATTTATCTATCATCTCTTCTTGTAGATAGTAAGTTTTTGCATTCCATTGCTTACCCATTCTTTCCACCATGTTTGTTAGAACTCCTACTCTGCACCATAAACACTGGCAGATTTAATTTTGAATGAAACAGACATGTTTCTGTCCTCATCCCATGACAGGAAACAGGAAAGACAAATTTGATACTGGCTGAAAAGGGCTTTGGAAATTCAAGAAGGGGCCCCTTACTTGGATCAGAGGAGGTTGGAAAGACATGCCATTGACAGTGGCCTCCGAGCTGAGGCTTGGAATAGATCCGAGCCTTACTCTACTTCCTTTACACACTAAATTCAGACCACCTTCTCTCTCATGTGTGAACTCCTTTTCCCTTTTATCAACATGGACTGTGGAACATTTTTCCCTACCTGGTGAAAGAGCTAGTAATAATAATGTGTCAGAGTGACTCTGGCTTGGTTTCTAGCAAGTAAAATCCAGGAAAAGTTCAAAGCTATGACTATATTATCTTTCTCCCCATTGGTCTCCTTCTCGAATATCCCACAGTGACTATGAAGTTTCAGCTCAAAGAACTTCCTATTTCTCTACTGTGTGCACAGGAGTCTAGCTCCAGAATATGAAAGCCCAGCAGTGCAAGGGCACAGAGGCACTGCAGTCTGTCAAAGCCCGTTCCCTACCAATATTTGTTAACTTCTCTCAGAGTACAGCAACACATCAAAGGAGATTTTTGCTCTTGCAGAAAAATGTACAACAGGAAATGGCATAGTTGAATGAATTTTGCAAGTCCCACACTTTCACTTGCTCCTTTAAATTAATTCATTCATTAAAATGAGCAGCGTCCCAGGGCTGCTTGTAGTGACTGTAAATCAAATGAGGGATTCGATTTACACAGAGGGGTTAAAGTTCAATTTTGCCTAATAGTGGATACAAAAACCAGAATGCTGCCATTTAATTGTCCTGATGCTAGTGACATTATTAAATTGTCTCCTCTTTTTATCCTAGCTAGGATCATCATCTTCCATTGGAAAGTTAGCATTTCCCTCTTTGTAACTGATATAGCTCATAGTTCTATGAGCTATAACTCATTTTGAAAAAATATGAATTACCAACAGAGAATGATTTTGCATAACACAAATGTCCCATCTAATTCTGCATTGTTTTGCTTGTGAGGAATGACATATGACCACAGAAAACTGCACGTCACTGAGCTGAGCTACAGAGGAATACCCAAAATGCAAGTGCCACCTCTACCCCCACCCCCACCCCTGCAAACTATTTTAGTTTGCCTGATGTGTTAGGAGCCATGTCCATCCCCCATCAGGCCATACAAGTTTCGGTAAGATTTCTGATATCCTTCCTTCCACCTCTTCACAACCACTCTCAAGCTGCAACTCATCCAACACTCTCTTCCATACAAACTATAGGTCTCTTTCAAGGTGAAGTCCATATTTATTATAGCACGTTCATATATCTTAACCATTTACATGTGTAAAACTATTCTATCCTTTTTTTTATTAGGTATTTATATTTGTGTGTGTGTGAACGTGTCTAATTCAATTTTGGCTGTTTTGTCTCAATCTTATTTTCTCCATAAACTCTTGTGATTCTGATTTCATGATTTTGCACTGTGAGATGAATTAGGAACATTTATGGCATGATACAGCAAACTGATCAACAAGTTCTTGTTGTTAGTGCAACTTTTATGAAACCCTTCTCCTCAATGTAATCATGCCCTGTAATAGAAATATACATTCACATTACAAAAAATGTTATTCCCATCATCTCCTAAGATTACTTATTTGCAAAGTGAGTAATAACTGGAGAGATAAGAAATTATAATTTCTCTGATGGAAAAATAATTCCCAAGAGAAAATGGTTCACAGCTGCAACCATTAACAAGTAGGTTAACCCATAATCTACTTCTGTAAAATGGAGACAATGCCCCTTTATTACATAACATGTAGTCTCTTCAAAAACTCAAATACTTTCTTGGACGTTGCCTCTAAAACTTTTTTGAAGCAAGAAAAGACTTCTCAATATTTGAAAGAGTGAAAATAAAAAATTCAGTTACTAAATTAAAGGCAAGTTGTAACCAGAATGATTGTCCAAATATTAGAGCATGAATAGTGCAAAGGTATACAATGAATTACAGAAACTGCTATGGATGAATGGTCGAATTCTTATTTGGGTATTTTTGAGACTGTAATCTTGCTAAAATTGTGAAGGCTGGGCCACTCATTGCAAAAGACCCTTGGTTGTTTCTGTTAAGTAACTCCAGGAGTAACTCAGAGTTAAACACAGCCTTCTAAGCTGTTAAGATATGAAAATGTTTCCATCAGTTTATATAAGAATAGCGCTAATTGATCCATAACCAAAAATACAGAATAAGCTAGCAACCAAGGGAGGACGGGGGTGGGGGAGATGTGCCCATGATACGACACTGTGTTCTTCTGGAACACAAGTCAATATTATCTTAGAAATAATGATCTTTAACAGAATTTCATGATTTATGTATTTTCTAGTGCTATTTTCTATGACAGATGTTGCATGGAATTTTCATAATCCTCCAATAAAGGCAGCAGGAAACTCTTTTTGAAGTGCTCAGAAACTGAATAAACTTATTTTACTTGGACTTAGATTTTTGCTTGCCTTCTTTCTTATAAAAAAAATAAAGACAACATAAAACAGCAGCAGGTCTGCAACTTTCACAGTAAGGAAATAAAGAGAAAAAAACCTGACTGAGCAGATCTCAACCAATTAAGCGGAACAGAAACCATTTTCAAGTGAATGAAAGCATCACTGAGCATCAACTATAGGTCTAATATTGGCGTGAATAAATTATGCAGCTCTAATTGTGAGATTTACATAAGTGGATCATATCGATTCAAATATATTCATTATATTTTATTAGAAGTATTATTAAAAATTCATATTTCGATGGCCCTGAACCCTCGAACTAGTGTTGTTTTATGATCATAGTTCTTTTTCTACTCTTTAAAATTCTCAAGGATTCAAAACATGCAAAGTTTTTTTTTCTTTTTTTTTTTTTTAGGAATTAATATAACTTTTTATGAAGATAGGATTTTTTTTTGGTTAAATATTTGAGAATGGTTAAGTAAAATCAAATGGTTCCAAAAGTCTTAAAGTGAAAACAGTAGCCCTCTGACAGTTTCTTTCCAGAGCACGTGCCTTACACCACCGCTAGGGTCTATTCCCTCCCTATTGTCTCCAAAATGATCTGCTTTAGGGCTTAAACAATCACTCACTGTTGAGAGAAATAGCATATTATACTTTTACTTCCTGTCTTGTGTTTTTTTCCCTTTTACTTGGAATTAGTGATTGTCTAATGACCCTCACCCTGTTTTTGTACATTTACTTTATCTTCAATCAGCTTATGTACTTCTTTTCAAATCCTCCAAATCTATCAATCATCTATATTTTATTTTTAAAAGAAAGAGTCTCAAGTTGGCCTGGAACCTCCTGCACTCAAGCAATCCTCCGGCTCTGTCTCCCAAGAACCTGGGTCTGCAGGTGAGCCACTGTGCCCAGCTGACCTATCCATATCCATATTTGTATTTACGTTTGTTTTCTAAGCCAGCTATGTAGCTGGAATATTGCCTATGTTGAATCCTATCTCCTAACCTCCACAACATCCCCCTTGATTGTTTGGCTGAGTACAGATTTATCAATTAAAAATTTCCTTTTCAGAATTCTGAAGCATACTTACATTGTTTTTAGGGTTTTTTTTTTTTGGTGTTGTTGTTTTTATTTTTTTTTGGAGACAGGGTCTTGCTGTTGTCTAGATTAGGTCCCCCTTTTTTTGTTTGTTTTTGAAACAGAGTCTCAGTCTGTCATCTTGGCTTATGGAGACCTCGCATTCTTAGGCTCCAGAGGTCCTCCTATCTCAGCCTCCCAAGTAGCTGAGACCCATAGGTCTATCCACCTTGGTATACCAGAGTTCTAGCATTCCAGGCGTGAGGCCCTGTGCCCAGCCTAAATAAATATATTCTAATTCTAATGTAAGCCTATCTTAGACTGAGTATCAGCCAAAGTAGATCACAAGATTGAAATTTCAGTGAAACCAGTTTATTTTGTAGGAGATACCAAAAAGCATCGACTGGGGTATGGAGAAATAAAACAGGAAGGTAAGAAAGCTAGTTCAAGGTCAGTGAGCAAGTTCTCATTGGGTAACAAACTCAATATTGCTAAGATACCTGGGAAATGAAGGGAAGAAAGCTGGACTATGTGTCCACCACCCAGTGGTTGGAGGCTGTTCCCAGGGCTGTTAACTCCCTGCCCTGTGTGTGGGTTGATGACATTTCAGCTGCTGGACAGGAATCCATCCCAGGTGTTTGCAGTAAACAGCTGCTGGTGTGCACAGAAAGATCAACGCTGAACGCCTCAAGCAATTCCAGATGTTAATGATTCTGTCAGATCATCACGCTTTTTTATGTGGTAAAAAGTACAAAGTCACACATGGTTTATTTGAAATATTCTATAATTTTAAAACGTACAGAAACAGGATGACTAATTATAAGGTCAGGTGAGAGATGATGTAGTTTGGACCAGAGAATTGGGAATAGTGAGAAATTATGATTTAGGATATATTTTAAAGTTGGAGTTAGAGACCAGCCTGACCAAGAGTGAGGCACACAACCACCTCCCCTGGCCTGTCTCTATCAGGGGTAGAAAAATTAGCCAGGTGCAGGTGGCATGTGTCTCTAGTCCCCCATGCAAAAGATTTTGAATAATTAAGATCAATATGTTAGTTATTGAATATTTGCAAACCAATGGGATCATATAAGTGAGAAAATACAATCCTTTAATTTCTGTGGTGTACTGTATAAGGAACTTTTAGCACTGGGCAAAAATCTGGAGTTTTTAAGGAGAGGCTAATAATCCAGTAAATAAAGAGATAGTCTCCTTCTCTCATGCACAGATGGGAGAACCCAAGAAACTGTAAAATAAACTACTGAAAAGTTTTGATAAACACAGATCATCCATATTTTGTAATAAGGCCAACGGATGGCCTTCTCATCGACCTAACCTACTACAGTGGTACCTGCCACAATAGTTACCTTCAAAAACTACAGTAAGCTTTCCTGCGACACTAAATTTTGCAAAGAAGTCGAATCAGCTGGGCTGAATCACTGAAACGAAGCTCCACCACACTGAGACAGCATCCACCCTAGTTCTCCAGCCATGCCATATGATTCCGTGATGAAAGCAAACGCCCAACTAAGAAAACTTAGCTAAACTGTTTTTCAGCACCAGTGGAAATAAAACAGAGTGGCAGGATCCTTTTCTTAGTCCAGGACTTGTGTGATTAATTAGCTGTGGTTTATTTAGGGGAGTTCAGATAAAGGCAGAATTGCAGATAAACTCTACCATTCACACTTCTAAATTCATTAATACACTGTATGGATTTTCTTTTCCATCATTCTAACAAAAACTCACGATAAAAGAAACTTGGCTTCATGGCACTTGATCTGGAACTGATGGCACCGTTTTACCAGGTCAGAGTTTGGGATAAGTCTATCAATGTAACTAAGAATCAGTTTTTTTCCTTCTGCTCTAATGAATGATAATAAGGTCACTCTAATTTAATGTCTTAAACAGTTTTTACTTATTTATATTAGAGACAGAGTCTCATTCTTTCACCCAGGCCAGAAGGCAGAATTCACTGTAAACTCACAGACTCCCAGATCAAGCTATTCAGCTTCCTGAGAAGCTGAAACTATAGATACGTACCACCGTGCCCTACTAATGTCTGTACTTTTTATTGCTCAGGCTGGTATCAAACTGCTCCTGGACTTATGCCATCCTTTCTGCTCAGCTTCCCAAAGTGATGGGATTACTGGTGTAAGTCACATACCTGGCCCGCATTAGTTTTAACAAAACATTTGTCAATATTTAGCAGTGCAGATCACAACAATGAATTCTGGTGGCTTTGGAGACAAGATAACTCTGTGGGAACAGACACCCTCTTACTAATAATTCAGCCATTTAAGGCTCTTTTGACACTATTCTGTAAATAAGATGATCACAAAAATAAATTACAATGTACAGTCTAAGGCAAAGACACATTATTCAAAATAGAAAATTTGATTTGTGAAAAATGTTTTCAACCTTTCATTGATAAACATTGATAGGAAGAATATAGGTAGGTGGTATCACTCAAACATCCTTAAGAGACAGTTGTAGGGGGCCCTGGTTTCAGGCGCCCACTGGGGTTCTTGGGATGTGTCCCATGCAGATAAGGGGGGGCTGCTGTATTCTTGTCTGCAGTCTGTGTCTGAGCAACCCAAGCACAAATTTTCTGAGAGGTTCTGGAATATAAAACGCTTGTCTGATGCGTCCTATGCCTTTTACTGATTGCTTTCCTTATAAAATTTGTGCATAGCATTTCTGCTTTCTGAAGATATTTACTCTTCCAGAAATGAGCCACCAGATCCTTGCTTTTCCTATGACCCATAAAGAATGACGAAACTCAGCAACAACTGAAGGCCTTTGGGTTCTAGGTCATCCCCAAAGGCTCAGTGTCTTTCCTTCTTTCCCAGTGAAGATGATACAAAGTCACTTTGTTTTTAATCCCTAAATCTCCAAAAATTCTATCGGTGATTTCAGTCTCCTGCTCTGTCATGTAGCAAGAAAAATTACACCTCTGGTGCTTAACCAAGTTCACAGGCCGCATTCAGTTTATTTTTCTTTTACAAGTCCTGGCAGTTAAGAAGTCCATTATAAACAGTCCTCTTTATCAAGGCTAGCCTCAACAAATAAAGATAAATAATAAAACATCCCAAGCTTCTACAACATAAAAGATTTATAAGGATGGCTGGCATGGATGATGCGAAGAAGGGTTCAGAGGCTGAACCATAAACTCAAGAGAAAAAAATCTGAATCATTTAGCAACAAGAAGACTCTTGTGTGAGTTTTTGTTTTCTTTTTTTTTTTCCTCTTCTTTTTTAATGTTTTAGAAGAAAGTTTATTTAACACAACACACAAGCATCCTCTTTGTTATCGGATATGGTTAGAGTCATAGATCTTCTCTTGATAGATGAAAGAGAAACACTATTAGAAACAAAGCACATTTTATTTGAAAGAAAACTTCCCAAACCATTCCACATCCTTCCTTGTTAATGTGGGAGGTTAAATACAAACTTGAAACTTTTCTTGCTGTATAAAATATCATTCCCCAAAGTGCATTCTATGGAACGCTAGTTCTAGAAGCAGGATGTTAATGGTGTTTTGGAAAGGAAAGGTGTTCTGAGGTCAAATGAATTGAGGAGATACTGATGTCAACTTGGATTTACTTAAAACCATGCACACTTCCACTTAGACCTGGTAATTTAGGGCAGGAAACATCAACCCATACATCAGGGTGTGCTCTGATCTCACAGGCAGTAAGATGGAATGACCATCTTCCTCATCATTTCAGAAGACCTCTCCTTCAGCAACTCCTTTCCGGAGGTTGAAATGTCAGGCAGGGGGAGGTAAGGACAGAGCCCAGAGACCGCCCGCCCAGGAAGGCAGTTCTGTTTCTCTCCTGTGGTTTTGGGGTCACAGGCTGAACCAGCTGTTGCTGCTTCTCCTTTCTCTTGGTGGTTCTGCCATTTCTGTTGTCTGTCTGCCAAAACAGCCAACCTCAGCTACCACTTTGAGTGTTCCCATGGAGATTATGAAATCCGAGAGAGGCTCGCTGCTCTACACGGATAGGAATACCACAAGTGTACATCATGAATAAAGGGGGACAGTAGATTACTTTCAGCGGCAGGTGATGTACCCAGGTTTCCTGGCTGTGTTTTGGTTGTGTCCTATGCATTAGCATTGGAGAAGCGAATAAAAATGGAAGAAGAGACAGCCTAGATGGATTTGGTCACATCTTGAAAAATAACCGGCTCTCTCAATGTGAGAAATTCAAACAAAAAAACTTTTTTTTTCATAATTTTCATTAACAGATATTTAGTAGTATTATTTACCCTTAGGAGTATTCTCATAATTATTTTAAATATTGGTTTTCATAATTATTTCAAATATTGGTATGATTTTTAATTAATAAAAAATGAGTAGAAGACTCTTCTTGCTTATAATTAGAAACTAATGAATATATGGTTAATCTCACTTGCATGTAATTTTAATATACTACATATTTTTAGAAAGTAGTAATGTTCATGATTAAAACAAAAAAAAAATAGAATTCCTAAGACGTGACACTAAAGAAAATAATACATCCTCCAAAAGGAGGGGAGGAATCCTGAAGTGCTTGGATAACGAACGTTTCACCTTGCATCCGTGAACTTTTGCAAGAAGCTCAGAAAAATAAGATTTTAGAAGTATTTATCAGCTAACATAGATCCAACAGGCTTTTCTTTATTAAATCAAACTTAACACCTTACGTCACAATCTTCATCTTTAAAGTGCATTAAAAATATTAAGTAGGGTGGCACCTGTGGCTCAGTGGGTAGGGTGCTGGCCCCATATACCAAGGGTGACAGGTTCAAACCCAGCCCCGGCCAAACTGCAACAAAAAAAATAGCCAGGCATTGTGGCGGGCACCTGTAGTCCCAGCTACTCAGGAGGCAAGAGAATTGCTTAAGCCCAGGAGTTGGAGGTTGCTGTGAGCTGTGACACCAAGGCACTCTACCAGGATAAAGTGAGACTCTCTAAAAAAAAAAATTAAGTAATTTTTATATTAGTCATGCATGTGTAAGGGCTTTGCAAATATTAAATTTAAGCCATACTTAAATCATTTCAAAAAGAAACACACATGAAAGAAAAACTGGACAGGCAATACCATTAGAAGTCAGAATTTAGAACTTCTAAATTTGGTTTGACCACATGAAAGCATTCCTTCATGTAGGTTGCTTAAATTCAAGAGTTTTTAAGAAACTGGCAAAAGGACCAATTTCAACTTAAAAAAACCAGACTTCCACTTCTGCATCTTAGTTCTTCCCACTCCTAAAAGGTCGGGTCTGGCTATTTCCTCCTTCTCCGGCTTAGTGAAAGGAAGCAATGCCATCACTCATGCAGGGCATAATAATAAAGAAATCTTTCATAATGTACTTCAAATGGATTTATTACCTTCTTTGCACAAATCAACTTAAAAAATTTTATGATAAAACTGAAATAGTTTTGTATTTAATTAATAGTGAAGGATAACTCCATGGTGAGAGGTGAAAATATGCCCTTGTTACTGTTTTCTAACATCGATATTTGACTAAGAAAAAAACTGCTAAATTACTTTCACTTAATGTTATTTGCTTACACTTGTACTAAGTTTTTCTTTGTCCGAACTAACTCTAAAAAATCAATGTTTTAAAGATCTTGTAAAATAATAGGTAAAATTGTACATGTTCTGTACATGTATAATATAATATATATACACATATGTCATATATACTTATGTGTTCTACAACTAATTACATAAATTATTTTATTTAATCCTCATCCCAAAAGGTAAGTATTACTATCACTGTTTGACAGATGAATGACTGAGGCACAGTGACATAACTATCTGACTAAAACAATATATCTAGTGAATGGTATAGCCACAATTCAAATCCACGTGGTCTATTTTAAGAGCTTGGGCACTTCAGGGCACTGTTACTGAATAAGCTGTGTACATGAAGCTAAGTAGTAAACTACTAGTACTAACAGATGCCAGGCAGCCAGATCAATGGGTAATCCAGCACAGAGAGGAGAAGGGCAACCTGCTGAGTGGAAAGGATGTGTGACTTCCATTCAGGAACCCAGTTTGGAGAATTGATTGTGTAATCTACTAGACATAGGATCTTTCACACTGTGTCTATTTGGGGGATCCCATCTACCTTAATAGCAGAATGGGAGTGAAGTGAAAGTAGCTGAGTTACAGAATCTTGAATGTCTCTACTGTTTTCTTTGTTTGTTTGTTTTTGGTAAATAAGAGTCTTGCGATGCTGCCCAGGTTGGCCATGACCTCCTGTGCTCAATGGATCCTCTTTCTTCAGCCTCCTAAGTAGCTAAGACTATAGGCAAATATTACCATGACTAGATAATTGTTCTTATTTTTTTTTTTTTAGCAGAAGTTTTATTTTATTTTGTTTTATTTTTTTCCAGTCCCTACCTCTTACCCCTATTTTACACCTTGGACAAATCCAGCATCTATATCATGGCTCTAATACTAAACAGCTGTCTGATTCTTTTTTTTTT
>CAUYQV010034907.1:0-10297 GCA_963574575.1 Galagoides demidoff | reverse complement strand
TGTTTTTTAAGCCCTTCTTGGATATACACTTTGCAAATATTTTCTCTATATCCTACAGAAATTATTTCATAACACTCACAAGGAGGGAATCTTCCCTAATTGATTCTATGAAGCCAGTATCACCTTGATCCCAAAGGAAGGAAAGGACACACACACACACACATGAAAACTACCAACCAATATCCCTTATGAATAGAGATGCAAAAATCCTCAGCAAAATATTAGCAAACTGAACTCAACAACACATAAAAAACAATTCATAATGATCAAATGGGTTTCAACCCAAGGATTTAAGGATGGCTTAACATACACAAATCAATAGACATGATCCACTATATAAAACAGAAGCTAAAACAAAGACCATATGATCATCTCAACACATTTCTTCAACACATGCAGAAAGAGTATTTGTTAAAATCTAGCACCCTCTTATAATAAAAACTCTCTACAAACTAAGCATATAAGGAACATATCTCAAAATTATAAAAGCCACACGACAAACTCATAGCCAATTTTTACTGAATGGGGAAAAATTGAAAGCATTTTCCCTAAGAACTAGAACAAGACAAGTGTGCACACTTTCACAACTACTATTCAACACAGTACTAGAACTCCCAGCCTGTGATGAGACAAGGAAAAGAAATAAAGGGTATTCAAAATGGGAAAAAGGATGTTGCTGAGGATTGCTTTTCACTGAGGATGATTTCGTATCTAGAAAATCCCAGAGACTCCACCAAAATCCTGGAATTGATAAATAAATTCAGCAAAATTTCAAGTTACAAGATCAATGTACACCAATCAGTAGTATTTCTATATACAAATAAAAGTCAAACTGAGGGTCAATTAAAGAACCAGTGTTATTCACAATAGCTACAAAGAAAATAAAATATTGAGGAATATACTTAACTAAGGAGGTAAAAGATCTCGACAAGGAGAGCTATAGAAACACTGATGAAACAGATTAGAGATGACACAGACAAATGAAAAAACATCTTATGTTGGTAGAATCAACATCATTAAAATTTCTATACTGCCCAAAGTGACTTACAGATTCAACATAATCCCCATCAAAATACCAATGTTGTGTTTCACAGATAGAGGAAAAAATAATTCTATGCCTTATTTGGAACTAAAAAAGAACCCAAATAGTCAAAGAAATCTTAAGTGAAAACAACAAATTGGAGGCATCACATTACCAAACTTCTAATTATACCACAAGACAATAGTAATCAAAACAGCATGGCACTGGTATAGAGTGGAAACATAGACCAATGAAATAGAATAGAGATCCCAGATATAAATCTGTCTATCTATAACCAACTGATCTTTGACAAAGCAGACAACAACATACACTGGTAGAGGAAACCTTGTTTAATAAATGGTGCTGGGAAAACTTGATAGCCACACGTGGACAATGAAACAGAACCCTTAACTCTCTTCACCATTTACAAAAATTAATTTAACATGAATAAAAAACATAAATGTAAGGCATGAAATCATAAAATTATAGAAGAAAAAGTAAGAAAAACTCTTGTAGACACAGTGATAGGTAAAGAATTTATGACAAAGACCCTAATGGTAATTATCGCAAAAACAAAAATAAATAAATTGGATTTGATTAGTTTAAAAAGCTTCTACACAGCAAAGGAAATAATCAACAAATAAACATAATCTACAGAAGGCCATATTAATTTTTAATTCCTAGATAAACAAGGCTTGATGATTAAGTAAAATAACAGGATTAGCAATGCACTGTGATATATGGAGATAGTGGGGTTATGTGGGGACCCTCTGCTACTGCTTCAGAAACTTATATGGGAATTTTCCACAACTCTATCAATAGGCAAGCAAAATCTGTAGATTCTATTGGGATTAGTTAGCAGCTTATCAAGGAGTATATGAGCAAAAGTAGTTTTAAAAGAATTTCTTAACACAATAATTAAGTAAGTGGGGTGAAGGCTATGTTAACCAATTTGATATAAACATTCCAAATTGTATATAAAGTTGCACATTGTACCCCATAAATGCATTAATGTACACAGTTATGATTTAATAAAAAAAAATGTTAAAGAGAAAAAAAAGAATTTTCATTTGTTTAGCTATACGCTTCACCAAAATGAATTTACCTGATTACTGATTTGTGGTTTCCCTTTCCCACCTTTCCTTATAAAGTTGCTTCTTTTCCATTTTATACTGAAGTAATGCAGACCTACATTCCTGAACGTAACTACACTAGTGTACTCAGTAGTATAAAAGCCTCCAGGGAAGGGAAAGTGAAGAAGAAGAAATTCAAAATACTAGTGGCAGCAGATTCTCATTAACAAACATTTCCAATGCTATTTTTCATTTTATGGTTAGTAACTATTCACTAAAATTTGTGAAACATTTATATTTTCTTGGTCAAGAAAATGGTCTTATATATGTGGTACTATTACTTTCATAATTTATTTGTAATTGACAAATAAAATATACTACTAATATTTTTGATAATAATTATTATTATGTACTAATAATTATAACAATACTTCATACCATAAGGAAACCTCTAATTCTTAGATATTTAAGATCATAAGCAATAAAATTAATTTTATGCTATACATTTTTTTGGTTCTGTTCCTCCTTGTGCCCCTCTAGAGTGCAGAGGCATCATCATACATCATTGTAACCTCAAACTCCTGGGCTCAAGTAATCTTCCTGCCTCAGATTCTCTAGTAGCTGTGACTTCAGGCATGTGCCACCTTGCTGGGCTTTTTTTTTTTTTTCAGTTATTGATAGAGATGGGGTCTCACTCTTACTCAGGTTGGTCTCAAACTCCTGATCTCAAGTGATCTATCTCAACTGTCCAGAGTTTTAGAATTATAGGGATGAGCCACCAGGCCCAGCTTATAGACATATTTTTATAGTGAAAAAGTGTGCTAAGGTGATTAAAAATATTTTCAGCATAAAAATATATTCTTCAACATCCTTTATTATAGATTCTGAAGAAGTCACATGGAATAGTTCTTTCAAGGAAAGAAAGAACCAAACCAAGTTTTTGGCAATTAAAGACATCGTCTTATATTTGCTCATATATTTGTAAAATAGATGGTAATGACATCAAATTTATGTGTTATTTATATCCCATTGGCTACATTATAAAGGATGAAGTTAGTATTAATAACATTCTGGAAATTATATTCAATGCAGCTATATAAAGCAAACAAGTCATTTTGAAGGGGTACATACTTTTTTCCAAACTCAGTGGGTATTGAGAAAATAAAAATGAAAGAAAGAAAATTATTATGGATCAAGGTAAGGTACTTTCCAACCCTCCAGGCTTCATTTTTGCAACTTATTTTCACCTTTTATGATCTTTGTTATCTTAATTTTGGATCCGATTTTATCTGAAAAAATCTAAAGCTGGGAGAGGATGGGGGAGCAAATAGGACCTGCAGCTGTTCAGGCTCCAACCACATTCTGCTTCTGGAAGTCATCCCAGGAGATGCTTCTCAGTGATTCCAGTGAGATGTGAGCCATGCTTGCTTTTCAAGACCTTCCAGAGTCCTCGATTTTCTCCCCCGAGTGATTTTCATCACTTTTTAATTTTTTTAGGGTAGGATCACTATATCAAAATCATTTTAAAAACATATTTTTCAAGTTAAAAGAAAAACCTAATTATATTTAAATTATAGCCATTAGTCCAAAGTTCAGAGAAGTGGTTACTTTCAATCATTACAAGAGAGTTGCAAGTTGATAACTACACTGCATTGTTTGTGTTGGCAGCCAAGAAGTAAAGCTTTAACTGGGTAGGATTTTCATCATTTCAAGCCAAATATGGTCAGTTCTTAAGTCTGAATGTCCATCCATATATAGGTCTGTGTTTATTGTGTGACTTGGATCTGTCCCTCCTTTATCGGGCAGTATGCAGGATTCCTGCCCTCAGCCTTGCTTGTGGCTTGGCGTCTACCCTTCCCCCTCTGGGGCCCATGAGAAATCAGGCAAATAGATGGGGATATTGGGTCAGATGGAGAAGGGAGACAGAGAATTTGTTTGCAGTCAAGGTCCTAGAAGGAAATGTGTGATGTCATGCAGCGAAGTGTAAGGAGGGACTATGTTCAAGGTTGTGGGATGGGGAAAGGGAAGCATCAGTAGTGGGGAGGTGGGGGGGGGAGCTATTACCAGCCATAGGCCTGAAACGTTAGGCAAGGGCTTGTGACCCAGAAGCCATCTGACATGTGGCCTTTGTAAGAGGAATGCAGCTTCTGTGGGGCCCTAGGAGAGTAAAACAACAAAGATTCCTTCTCTTTCCTCCTCTGATCTTTTGCAAGGCCCCTAATTGGTCAAACCCAGCCAGAGGACAAAGGGGCAGGAGCACTCTAGCTGTGGCCCCTAAGGCATAGAACAAGGTAGAGAAGGACAGAGAGTGTATTTTCAGAGCAGCTGGAGAATGTCCAGCATGGAGAGAATAACAAAACAATAGTGCTTTAAGAGGTGTTAGTGTAAGAGAAAGTTGTGTCTTGTAGCTGAATTATTCCTAGGTATCTGGAGGAATTGACGAGTGTTATAAAAGGAATGTCTGTGCCTTCCCCAAATTTATATGTTCCTATGCCCCAACCCTTAATATAATGGTATTTGAAGGTGGAGCTGTAGCCTTCAATTAGACTTAGATGAAGTCATGAGGTTTGAGTCTCCATGAGAAGATTAGGGCTCTTAAAAGAAGAGAAAGAGAAACTAGACTTTCCTCTCTCTCTGCCATCTGATGACACAGTGAAAAGGTATCCATATAAGGACCTTCACCATAATCTCTTAGGGTTCTGTTAGGGCTCCCAGACCTATATTCCTCTTACAAAGGTCACTCTGTCAGATGGCACTCTGAGTTTGGACTTCTCAGCCTCTAGAACTGCTAGGAAAACAACTGTTATTTAAGCCGTCCAATCTGTGGTATTTTGTTACAACAGCTGTCTTAGTCAATTTTGTGTTGTTAAAGGAGATATCTGAGCTTGGGTGATTTATAAAAAAAAGAAGTATATTTGGTTCATGATTTTGCAGCCTACACAAGAAACTTGGCAGCAGCATCTGCTCCTGGTGAAGAAGTTTCTAATCATGGCAGAAGGTGGAAGGGAGCAGGTGTGTTACTTGGTGAGAAAGAGAGCAGCGAGAGGCGCCCAGCTCTCTCAAGCCACCACCTCTCTGGTGAACAGAGTGAGAACTCACCCATTAGTACGGGAGGACACCACACCATTCATAGGGGAATCCACCTCCATGGCCCAAATACCTCCCAGTAGGCACCCCCTCCAATACTGGGGATCAAATTTCAACCTTGGATTTAGAGGAGACAAAATCTGAACTATATCCATAACCCAAGCTAAGACAAGAAGTCTGGGGGTCATAAAACCATCTTCTCTGCACAATGTGTCCCTCGACTGAAAGCCAGGACCCCAGGGGAAGTTACATGGGCAAAATGAACTTTTAAGACAGATATAGCATGAGTGGATAAGGGAATTGATAGAAAAGGAAATGAACAATTCTGTTTTTGCTTTATCACCGAATAGTACTATTTTCTTTCTCATAATGAATTCTTCCTCCCCATCTTTCCAAAATTAGAGGTATAGTTAAGAAATAATATGTGTGTGAATGCATTTTCTGCATATCGATTCTTAAGTAATTTTGTTGAATTTTTACTTACAAAGATGTGTTTTATTTCACAGTGTTCAGAAAAGTTTCTTTATCTGTATTACTTTGAAGTCTTACACCATAGTGTCAAAACTATGTAATCCAAAACTGTGTTTAACTTGTTTGATTCTCTTCATGTAATTCTGTAAGATTAGATTTTAACATATGGACATTTTACAAATATATAGTTATAAAAGAAAAGAAGCAAGAAAATATGATTCCATAGTTCTCATTGAAATAGGGTCAATGATAATTTCATGAATTTATTTATTCTTAAATAAATATATGTTGCTTTCTAATTTAATAGATTTCATAGAAGAGGAAGAAAGTGTGTGCTGAAGTGTTGATGTTATGGAAATTTGAATATCCATGGAGGGAGAATAAAACAAAAGGTACATTTGTGAGAACTACACTGTAGACCTCTTCTCCAGGGGGTCTATGTGAGTGGTGGTGGCACTGAGGCAAGATAAAGTTGAATAGAAGGAGCTTCAACCGTTTGAACAGTTATTCTACTAAAAGAGCTATCCTACCAAAAGCAGAGCATCTGATGAAACTTCATTTATGGGAAGTGTGCACATTGATGAAAGCAGTTTTCCAGTCTTACTTCAAACTAATAAGAAAGCACAGGTACAAAACGTGGAAGCAACCTTAAACACACATCTCGGAATCATAAAAGCAAAGCAGTTGTTTGCTCAGCAAGCAGATTACAGGAAGGAGAAGCTAAATATGACCAATTAACTAAAAACAGCTAAACACAATAAAGTATCACAATGGAAGCAGAAAAGAGGAGAAATCTAAACAAGCTGATTTGTGTTGTATGTGACAATGACACTGAGCACATGTGTCTTTGTTAACTGGAATGGAAAGTATATAACCAAAGACACTGAAACAAGAGTTAGAAAGACTAGACTAATATAAAATGAAGCTTGAGAAAATGTAAAAAGTGGCCAAAGGTGATCAACAAAAAGATATCATCGGCCTACCAGACAGTAGCATGTTCAGCAATGGTAGAGAGCAGGCTGAACAGCCAGGATTCTGCTTCACTTCTGTTCTTATTTATTAAGGATAAACTAAAAAAGCAATAGTTAAGAGGCTGTTGAAACCCTTGATAAATGAAGAGAAAGCATGGTGGTGAGAGCAGCAGTATGAAAGTTATTTACTCTTTTTTGAGCTGTAGTTACATGTAGTAAAATGCGCATGTCTCAAGTTTTAAGCTTGAAAGATGTCTCAAAATGTGTACACCAAGGTGATTATTACTTTAATCAAAATACAGAACTCTGTCATTATTTTAGAATGTTCCTTGTGCCCATTTCTAGTTAGTCTCCATCTAGTCTCTGCTGCTGTGGTATCAATAGTTCTGATTCCTATTACCATTAATTAGTTTGGCTGATTCTTGAACCTCATGTAAATGGAATCCTGTACATAGTATGCATTCTTTTCCTTCCCATAATGCTTTGGAGATTTACCATGTGGTTACAATGAAGAGCTGTGTTTGTGTCCCAGCTCAAATGCTCTGCTTATGTGACATTCACTCAGGATTCAAGTTCCATGAGGATGGGGATTTTTATCTATCTTGTTTGATATCCTATGCCCAGTGCTTAGAACAGAACTTGACATATTATAATCCCTTGCTCAATTTCTCAATTATAAAATGAAAATAAAAGTATTAATCTATATACGTGTTCAGAGGGATTCATGAAGCATTGGTGAGGGAAAGCATCTGAAATTGTTTCGTAAACACTGGAGTACATTCTAAAGGTAACTTTATATTACAAACACCAGGACATCTTTGAGGACAGCAACCAAGCGTTACTGATCTTTGACTCCTTCACGGCCAGCACAGAGGTAGATATACCTTCCCAGTGGGAAGGCAATAAATGTTTCTTGAACAAACTTCAGTTTGTTCTGAGAACTTCAAGTTAATTTCTATAGCTTTGGTGGCAACCAAATGGAATTAATGTTCATCAAGAGCCTACTAGACACTTTTTAATGTTAAGGGGCTTCCTTAGACAATGAGAAACAAACATTTGTATGCATGTCTTGTGCATACAAATTATGTGGTCAATTTACTTATACCTTCTTTTAAATCTGAACTTATATCTTTTCTTAATAGCTGTCTATTATCATTTGGATAAAGTCTAAACTCCTTGCTGTGGTAATAAAGGCAAAAGTTCAAACACTTGTCTTCATGTAGCTTTCTAGTTTTATTCTGTGGGGCTTGCCAACACACATCCAATTATATAAAATGACTCTTAAAAAGCTTCAAGTCTTTTGGGTTCATTTACAAAGTATTTCTTGTGTCTCAAATTCTTTTCCTTAATATTTGCCCAGGATTCTGTTATATGAACATAACAAAAATTTATATGATAGATATTACTGTAAAAATACACAATGTTTATTAAAATTTTTCTAAATATTTCTTCAGACTTCAAACTATACTACAAGGCTATAGTGTGCAAAACAGCATGGTATTGGTACAAAAGTAGAGACATAGATCAATCAATGGGAACTCATACTTAAAACTACCTACAAGCAACTGATTTTTGACAAAGCAGGTCTATTAATTAAGTTCACCAGCTCATCCTAGAAGAAATACTACATACCTCACTGCTGAATCTTACTGTGGTCACCTCCAAAGTATGTCCCTTGGGAAGCTATGCACTGATGCCTGCACATAGTCTAACCTTCAAAGCAATTTTGGAACTCTTTTTCTGGAATGACCATCAGAGATGTTGCTATATTACCCTTAATGTCCTAAATGTCATCAAAATGTCTTCCTTTCAATATTTCTTTTATTTTGGGGTAAAGAATAAAGTTATTAGGGGCTAGATAAGGTGAGTAGGAAGGGTGTTCCAATACAGTTATTTGTTGACTGGCTAAAAACTTCCTCACAGACACGTGTGCTGTGTGTGCTGGTGCATTGTAGTGATGCAAGGGCCACAACTTTCTTGTGCCAAGATTTTGGGTTAAGATTTTCCTGTTTTTGTATTGAATTTTACTTGGTCTGTTATTTTTCTCACAGTCATCCAAAGATTTTGTTGCACAATTTGATGAATTTTTTGCAGTGTTTTCATCAGTTCTGCTCTCTTCATCAGTGGTACTTTCCTTCCCCTCATAAAAAAACAAACAAAAAAAACATTTAATCCATCTGAACACTGCCATTTTTTTTCATAGTATTATCTCTATAAACTTGGACTAACATGTCTTCCTGATTACACTTCCACTCTTACCAAGTTTAACAAGAAATTTAATGTTTGCTTATTGTTGTAATTCAAGCCCCAACATTCTTCTGACACGCAAAACAACAACAACAACCATAATGACTGCCACTTGGAAAGGCACTGACAAATGTTGACACGAACACAGCCGTGAGACACTGATGTACCAAAGGTATGAAACCTTACTGAGCTATTTGTACAGTGCTGCCAACATACGCCTGTATGGCAAGTTTGGAAACTTAATTATCAGACCCCATACACAGCATGACATCTGCAAGTAACAATTCTCTTCTCTCAAGTTTGTATTTCTTTCTTTCTTTTTTTTTTTTTTTGCTTTTTTCTTTCAGTACTATGTTAATAAGAGTGAGCAAAGTAGATGTCTTTTCCTAAGGGAAAGTGTTCAATATTTCACTATTAAATATAATGTCAGCTCTGGGTTTCCTTTATTAAACTGAGGAAGTTCTACCCCTAATTTGCTGAGAGTTTTTTTTTTAATCACAAATTCTGCTCAATTTTTGTCAAATGTTTTTTTTCTTCATCTATTGAAATAACCATACAGTTTTCTTCTTATTCTGTATATGCAATTATATTAATTAATTTTGAATTTTTAGTGAATCTTGAATCTCTCAAAGCCCCATTAGTAATAATGTAATATCTCTACTATAACTTACTGGATTTGATAGCTAAAATTAGTTGAAAATTCTCACTTCTCTATTTATGAGTGATGGCATTCTGTTAATTTGGAGATTTCACAGTTTATTTCCTACAACATGCTGGGTCTAATTCTATCTAACCTATATGCCGATCTGTACCAGGGTTTTGACTTTCTGTTTCAATTTATAGCTTCTGTGAATTCTGTTCTTTCCCCCTCTAGTGTTTAATGCTGGATGTTGCTTTCTTATTGATTTATCTTCCTATCACCAGTTGCGGGAAATCCATAATCTCTCTCAATGTATTTGTTCAAAGTTTATATTAGAACTAAGATCTTCACTCTAAGAACAAAGCAAAATTCTGTTTTGTTTTTCTTTTCTTTTTCTTTTTTGCTTTTAATTTTAATAATTTATTTTTATTTTTATTAGATCATAATTGTGTACATTAATTCTATCATAGGATACAGTGTGTTGCTTTCATATGCAGTTTGGAAAACTCTCATCCAACTGGCTAACATAGCCATGCCATCATGTCTTTCTCATACTTGTTGTGTTAAGACATTCATATTCAACCTTTAGACAATTTCACATGTACCCTAATAGGATAAATTATAGGCGTGATCCCCACAATATCATTCTCTTCACCCATTCTCCCCCCTCCCCCCCCTTTCCCCATAGTCTAGGGCTCCATTTGGATTGTAGCTTTCTTAAGATAGCTAACAATTAGTTTCATAATAGTGTTGAGTACATTGGATACTTTTTCTTCCATTCTTGAGA
>CAUYQV010034905.1:0-14772 GCA_963574575.1 Galagoides demidoff | reverse complement strand
AGGGCACCAGCCCCAAATGCTGGAGGTGGGGGGTTCGAACCCAGCCCCAGCCAAAAACTGCAAAAAAAAAAAAAAGTTATCAATTTTATCAAATGCTTTCTGAGATGATCATATGGTCTATGTTTTTGCTTTTTTTTTTTTTAATATGTCACATTTATAGATTTGCATTCATTTAACCACCCATTCATTCCTGCAATGAAACCCACTTGATCATGGTAGATATATATATATATATATGTGTGTGTGTGTGTGTGTGTGATGAAATTAACAATTTTATAAGTTTTCAGTATTGTTAAATATATGCACATTGTTGTACAGGGCATAACTGGAACTGTTTCATCTTGCATATCTGAAATTCCACTGAACAACTCTTCATTCCCCCTCATTCCTGGCAACCACATTCTACTCTCTGCTTCTACAGTGTTGACCTTACAGATTCCACATATAAGTGGAATTAGGCAGTATTTGTTCGTCTGTGACTGGTATAAATATAAAGCTTTATGATTCATAAGAGCAAATTATAAATATGGTATCTACACAACTTTTTGAGAAATATAAAGTACACACACATAGTGTGCTGTACACAGTTAGATAAAGACTCATACACTTACATTTATATAAGTACTGTCCAGATATAAAGTGGATTATGAGAACTTATCAGTAGGATTATTGTTTATTCACTTAGGGTAATACTCTCAGAGCTAATTCCTATTGTAGCATGTGACAGCACTTCCTTCTTTACAATGATAATAATGTTCCATTTTATGCATATACCACATTTTCTTTGTCCATTCATCCACTGATAAACATTCAGATCATTTCCATGTCTTGACTATGGTGAGTAATGTTTCAAAGAACATGGATCGAAATATCCTTTTAAGACCTCATTTCAATTTTTTTTTGATAAATACCCGGAAGTGGGATTGTGGGATCATATGATAATTATATTTTTAATTTTTTGAGGCACTTCCATAATATTTTCTATAGCACATTTTCCTCCATTTTACATTCCTACCAATGATGCACAAAGTTTCAAATTTCTCCACATCCTCACCAATATTTGTCATTTACCATTTGTATGATAATGGACAATCTATTAAATGAGAAGTAATAGTACCTTATTGCCATTTTGATTTGCATTTCCCTGATAATTAATGATACTGGCTGTCTTTTCATGTACCTGTTGGCCATTTGTATGTCTTCTTTGGGGAATGTCTAATCAAGCTTCTTGCCTATTTTTTAAATGAGTTGCTTTTTTGCTATTAAGTTGCAGTATAATTATTTTGGAAAATAACCCCTTATCAGATATCAGTAATTGTTTTCACTTATACTATAATGTAATGTTGTTGTTGTTTTCATTGAGTTGATTGTTCTCTTTTCAGAACAGAAGATTTTTACTTTGCTAGTGCCGCTTTGTATATTTGTGGTTTTGTCGACTCTGTTTTGGGGGTCAGATCCAAAAAATTCTTGCCAAACTCAATGTCGTGAAGCTCTTCTCCCATGCTTTCTTCTAGTTTTACAGTTTCAGGTCTTATGTTTAAATAGTTAATCCATTTTAACTTGATTTTTCTATTTGGTGTAAGATAGGGGTTCGGTTTTAATCTTTTGAATGTGGCTATGCAGTTTCTCTCAACACCATTTGTTGGAAAGAAAGCAAGATGAAATTTAATAATGATAATCTCAATACAGAGAGAGCTAGCAAGTCTGTAAGAAGTAAATAGGGGTTAAAGGCCCTGCTAGGAGCCTTCAGATTTCTAGGGCTCCCATTTGATCCCTAATACTTGATGTGTGGCATCCAGCAGAGGGGTCTTCTAATTTTCAGCTTATAAACTCCATTGTGAGCTCTGCTGAAGAAGGCCTCTGGGCCAGTAGTATGGTGGTATTCTTATCATATTCTGCAAAGGAGTAGTCCTAAGAAAAGGATATAGGATTCCTTTTGACTTAGGATGAAAGAAGTCCCTGGTTTAAATACTTTCCGCCTATTATTCTCCATTTTTCTACATTTTTTTATGTTAATAAATATTGTGAAGTTGCTTTCAAAAGAGGCTGTCCTAATTTACATTTCCAACATCAATGTATAAAATACTTTTCCATGTATCTCTACTGATATTATCACTTTTTTTACATTGTAAGCATTCAATTTTTATTATATTTTAAAAGGCATTTTTAGACAGAGCTTACAGAATAGAATCACCTTATAGTCCTAGATAACTCTATTGCCAATAATGTAGCTTGATTTTATATCACATTGTTGATGTCCAATGATCTTACTTCTGCGGTATGTGTTTCTCATAAACCACATACTTAAATGACTATTACAAGGAAAGCATATAACAACAGTAAAATAAATCTGTAGAGAGAATAAAAAGTTAATACTTGATGAAGTAATTGAGAGAAGAACTTTGGGAGGTGGCCATTAGGCTGGGTTTTGAAGGATATTGAATTCTGGGTCACAGAGAATAGCATGATCATGGGCAAAGCCAGTCAGAGGTGTCTTGGATGAAATCATTGCAGTGATCAACTTTTCTGGAGCATAGGTTTCTTGAATAGAGGTTGTTATGGTTATAACTAGAAAAATAAGTTGGAGCCTAACAACTCTTGATTCTTTTGAATCTGAGCTAAAAATAAAGTTAGAACTTTATTCTTAAACTTTGATCCACACCCATCTGATATTAATCATATTTTTTTTTGCAGTTTTTGGCTGGGGCTAGGTTTAAACCCACCACCTCCAGCGTATGGGGCCAGCACCTTACTCCTTTGAGCCACAGGTGCCGCCCAATCATATTTTTTATAGTTCCACTCAGATATATATTTTCTCTGCTTATGGCTTATTCTACTTTTTGTGCTTTTCTTTCTCAAGGATATCCTAGCTATCCTTGAAACTCTTTTCAAGGATAAATAACTTTTCAACTCTAAGTAACCTTAATTCTTCCCAAATATTCCACTGTGTCCATGTGTATTTAACTATATACTAGGCTCTTAGAGGAAACAACCTCAGCTCTGCAGGCATAGAATTCTGTTACCTACCCCTATAACAGCAAGCATTTCGGTACGTCTTACAACAGAGCATTAAGGTGAAATAGGGATAAATGATCATAATGTATGCAGAGCAGGAATAACACCACTGGCCTATCCTTGGACATAAGCTCTCTGTCCACATAATCCTGGTGGTTGATTTAGGTAATTGATTTTCTGCATACAAGGCATGAAAGTACTCCCACTTCCTTTGAAAAGACAGCACACCCAGGGCGTCTTTCACTCTTATTGATTTTAAATCACATTCGGTGACTGACTTGGAATCATCAAGTGTGTTTCCCTGGAGTTAAAGCGCCAGAAAGATTTAACTAGAGAGCTTCAGTCTAGATAAAAGATACCGTGCCATTGACTTGAAATCTGAACTGAACTTTCTCTTTTGATGCTGAGGGGGAAAAAACAAAGTTGTATTTTAGTTGTTTCTAAAATGCTTTCTGAAGCCATGTGGGCTTCATGAGGTCGGGGACTCTGTCCTGTGTATTCCTTTACCTGCAAACCCTAGCAGAGGACACGGCACTGAGCAGATGTTCTGGGAGATTTTTCAGTTTATTTGATTTAATAGTCTTTTAACTTTTTAAAGGTAATTCAAAATGTAAGTTAGCACTAAATTTATTTTTCTATATTCTAAAACTATTTATGAAAAGTCTGATTCCAAAAAGTATATAAATATCTTGTATTTAAGGCTTCATACAAGCAGGAGGTACTTTATTGTATTGAGCAGGTAGAATGTGAAATTAGAAGGTTTCCAATGTCACATGGAAATGATCTCAGGTACAAAGCTCAATGATAGTTATGGTTCTTGCCACATTTCTGTGAAAATTTCATTGGAATAAATCCCCACAAACCAAATTTTGGGGATTTAGAGTATGCATATATTTAACTGAATAAGTAGTTGCATATTACTCTTCATAGTGGCTACATCAGCTACATTCCTATCAACAGTACAATTTCCCAACATCTCAGGCAGGACTTGGCATTATCCTGTTTTCTATTTTTTTCCCAATCTAATAAGTGCATCTTTATTTATTTTTCACATCAATTTATTAAAGTACTATAGATGCCTTCGTTTGCACATGTGAAAGCTGAGGCACAGCAAGATGTCAGGTAACAGAATTGCTTTGTTCGTTGCACTTGGAGCCTGGGCAACTGCCTCATGGAATTAATTCCTTGGGAATTGTATTCCACAGAATACTGCGCCAATCTTTCTTCATCTAAATGCCAAACAACTCTTGATTCTTTTGAATCTGAGCTAAAAATAAAGTTAGAACTTTATTCTTAAACTTTGATCCATCAACATAATCTGATATATGTGTCAGATATATATCAGATATCTCTTGGTATAAATATATAAGAACGATTGTTTTGTCTCATTTCCCACTTCTGATAGCCTATGAACATGAGAAACACACTCAGTAATAAGACTGTTCACTTCATTACAAATAGATTTTACATGAGTGCTCCTCACATAATGGCCCAGGATTTCAAGTCTGATTTATTGTAACAGTATCTGTTAGCACTTACACAAGCCTCTGCTATACCAGTATCACCCACCTACCAAGAGATTTTTACTTTAGTTTGCCATGTCATTTTGCTTCTAGCCCCTTTCCAACTTTATTTTTTCTAACCAGAAATAATAGACATAGGAGGCAGAGCAAGATGGTGGCCCAGTAACAGCTTCTTTGCAACCCAGCACAGTGAGATTGGGGAGAGAAGACTCCAGACACCTCTGGCTTATGGGCTTTGCATGGAAACATCCTTTTGGGGATTCAGGGAGGCAGTGGGAAACTTCCGGACCCCAGGAGGAGAACAAAAGCAGTGAAGCAAAGAAGTCAGCAGAGGCCTCCAGTCTCTGGCAAGTGGCAAGTGTTTGTGTTTGGTCTGAGGTCATGGTGGCTGTCATGGCCATAGCTAGAGCAGCAGCGAGACTGTAAACAGGGAAATCTTTCCCTGCAGGTTGTTTTGTTTTCCTGGACTCGGGCACCTGGTTGAGTTCCCTGTGAGACCTTGGAAGAGCATGCAAGCGATTTGAGCAGTGTGCAGAGTCCGGGGCTGAGCCGCTTGGCCAGAACAGAGCTTTCATCGTTCAGCTGCAGGCTAAGCCCAGCCATTGTGGGAGACCTGCCCTGTAGGATCCACCCACAGGGTCCCAGAGCGAAGCCAGTGCTGGGAGACCTCAGGCCAGTGATCTAGTAACTTTGAACAGCACCCAGAGGCCAGAGCTGAGACACCAGGTAAGAGCAATTGTTCAGCACTAGGAGCGATGCCTTGCAGCCTTAACCCTTAGGGGCATAGACTGAGGCCAGTTTTGGTGCACCTGATAAGTGGGCAGCCACATCACGGAAGATCCCAGCAACACAAGCTTTCCTGAGAAAGCCTCTGCTTAGTGAAGGGTCACAGTTTAAAGTGCCTTTTAAGCAGGCAGAGGAGAGATTCGGGCTCTCAATCCTGCAGGGTTTGAGGGCAAAGAAGTCAGCAGAGGCCTCCAGTCTCCATCTCCATCTAACACAGCTGCATCAGCATTGTATGATTAAACATCTCATAACCCAGAAGATCACCTGTTGACCAGGCAATATTCAGCAAGATACATATATTGCTTTTTTTCGTTTTTCTTTTTTTCCTTTCTTTTTTTATTTCAACTTTCCCCCCCTAGATTTGTCTTTTCCCTTTTTCTTCATTTTTCCAGTGTAAATATAATTTTTTATTGTTGCCTTTTTTAATAACGAAAACTTCATTTTCTCTAGTTTTTCTACCCCTGTTATTTGTTTTTCCCCCCAATTTCATCCTATAAGGATTTCTGTTTGTTTGTTTTGGTTTGACATATAGCATTTTTGTTTTTCTTCCCTATTTGGTGGAGGTGGGGTAATGTGCTCGCTCAAGCTGGCAAAGGGCTTCTGACCTCAAGCAAACAACATGACTCAGCACCCCCAGAGGTCAGGGGTTTTTAAGGTGTGGGTCAAAGCACCCTACTGTACGCCTTTATTACTCCTTTCTCCCTTTTTCTGTGCCTGTCTTCTTGTCCATCTTCCCTTCTACTCACCCTCTTTCCATATATATCTGAAGGGACCAACTTTAATAGGTATCTCTCTATATATATATTGCAAACATTGCCAGGACACCAGGTGACGCTGTGGTTCTAGGGGATGGAGCACTCAGGTGGCAACCTCTCTCTAGTTTCCAGCAATGGTCTTGGTTTTTAAATTATTTGCCTCTGTGATAGCTTCATTGTTTCCTTAGCTTTCAGTTTCTGCCAGCTTTGGAGCTTAAAGTTCCTCAGAATGCTTCAGAGGCAGGTCTCAGTGCCCTCCGATGTTAGTCCCCGGGGGTGCACAAGCCACTCAGCCTGTCCCAAGAGTGGAGTTCTGATCCAGGCAGGTGGAACAGGGACAGCTGACCTTTAGGTCCCTGCTGAGAGGCTCACCCTCATGATCTTCTCACAAAATTCCCACAGTGGCAGTCCCCTGGCCACCGGGACCTTCCCAGGATGGGTGCCTTGCCAGCAAGCAAACCAGTGGTATATCCACTTCACCCAGTATTCAAGTCTGGTTGCTGTATACTGTTCAAGTCTGCCCAGTCTTCTAAGCTTCCCACTCAATGCACAGCTTCTCCTGAAAACTGAAAACTTTGGAAAGGCTTCCTCCCATCCCCAGACCTCTGTGTGGGGGCTAACCATTCCCACTGGCTCTCAGCCACTTGCCTACTGAGTCAGACCATATCATATGGTTCCAGATCATATGCTTTCTCCAGCACACTACCACCTCACTGTGTTCCCAGAGCTATAACTCCAGCCAAGGTCCCCATGCCAGGCATGGCTAGGTTCTCTCTCTTTCCCCCATTCGTACTTGGAGAGCTCAGCCAAATGATTCTTCTATTTCACTATCTTCTCCCAGCTAGTTTTTCTAGTTTTAGTAAAGGCACAGTCTTGCTTTGTTCAGGCTGGTCTCAAACTCTTGACCTTCGGCAACTCACCTGCCTAGGCCTCCCAGAGTGGTAGGATTATAGGTATGAGCTACCATGCCCAGGCTTTCCCATGTATAGAGAAGAATACTGAACTTTTTTTTTTTTTTTTTTTTTGCAGTTTTTGGCTGGGGCTGGGTTTGAACCTGCCACCTCCAGGATATGGGGCCAGCACCCTACTCCTTTGAGCCACAGGCACTGCCCAGAATACTGAACTTTTTATACTGTATTAGTGTCTGTCCCCTTTTAAAAATCATACTGATTAAGTATAACAAAATTGATACATGTAACAAAAAATGTTTGTACCCCTGTAATATTTTTAATAAAATGATAAAGAAAAAGTTAAAAAAATAAAGAAAAGAAATGATAGACATAGTCTGCATGTTCAGTTAGTCTCCTCCTCTATCTTACACTTTTCACTTTATCTTTCAAATTTCCCTTACAATTACTATTAATAAATTACAGTACCATCCCAAACTCCATCTCTCCTCAACCTAACCATATACCAACAATCACCATTCTCATAATATTTTCAAATCTTCCCATTTGATCCAAAATGGAACTTACAAATCAGCAGTTCCAAAATAACCGAGTGGAGTTCTCCATTCCTTATAGGGAGGAGGAAAAACGGCTTTGAAAACACACATTTACACACATATTAGCTGTTTGATCATGGAAAAGATAACAGAACTTCTGTGCACCAAAATTGATCCTGAGCAAAAAGAAGGCAGTAAAAAAAAAAGAAGGCAATAAAATTCAAATCATACTCCATTTGTGGGGATTAAATGAGTAGAAACTACCTATAACAATGTACATGTGATACTCAGTAAAGAGCAAATAAATTATTTCCAATGTGGTTGTTGTTATCCTAATTCCCTCAAGACAATTTCGCCATAAAAATTATTTTCTTGGAGAAAATGAATTAATTTAAATGTGTTAATCACAAAGTAAACCGTATTAATTATAAATGTCTAGAAGAATAGAATGTGTACAAAATTTTAAAATGTTTTTTACCTTACTTCTAGGCATATTTTTCAGGGGTAATTCTAGTCCATAAAGACATTTTTCTTTGCATATACAAAAATGTAAAAAATATAAATTTCTTATTAACATAAATACAGATGTAACATATATTTTTTCTATAATTTAAATTTTGTCTTACATATTTGCATATTAATGTACAAGCATGGTTTTCTATGACATATGTATACACACAGGTAAGCTAGTAAATGTTTAATAACTGGTTCTGGAGGAAAAAGGCCCTAATTTGTTACCATTGTCCCATTTCTGTGTTGTAACTACTCCCATGATTGAATTCAAGCAACAAGCCTGATGTATCGCCACAGAGATTTCAGGTTAGAAATGTACCAGAACTTAACTCAAGAACATACTGTAGAAATGAGTATTGGTAACTGTGTCAACCAGGGTTGGTGACCAACTATGTAACAGAGAGTTTATCAAAATAATTCTCTCATAGAATGAAAGAATTGAAAATTACAAAAACAGTTATAGAAAATGTGTTGTTTTAAACTAATTTTCGCATTTTATTGTGGTAAAATACAATATAAATTAAATTAAATTCTTCCTTTAACCATTTTAAGTGTAAAATTCAGTAGCATTTACAGAAAGCATTTATAATGTTGTGTTGGCCATCATCATCATTCATTTCCAGAACTTTTTCAACATTCCAACCAGAAACTCTGTCCCAACTTCACTAAATAATACCTCCTCATTTCTACCGCTCCTTCTAAACCTCTGGTAACTTCCATTCTATTTTCTTTCTCTATGAAATTGCGCATTCTCCATTCTAGGTACTTCAGGTAAGTGGAAACAACTAATAATTATCCTACTGTACATGGTCTAGTTGACTTGGAATAACACTGTCATAACCTATGACTCATTCATAGGCTCATTCATGTCATAACCTATGTCAGAATTTTAGTCCTTTTTATAGTAAAATCATACTCCATTATCCAAATATTACATTTTATACCCATTCATCTGTTGATGAATATTTAGATTATTTTTATCTTTTGGCCCTGTGCCTAGTACTTATATGAACATTGTTTTACAAATGTCTGTTTCATCCTGCTTTCAATTCCTTGGGATATTTAACTAGGAGCGGAATTGCTGGATCATATAGCAATTTTATAGTTAATGTTTTAGGATGACCAAACTGTCCTCAATAGCAGCTGCACCATTTTATCTTCCCTTCATCAATGCATGAGGGCTCTAATTTTTCCACATCCTCACCAGCACTTGTTATTTATAAATTTTCTCATAATAGTCATGCTAATAAGTGTGAAATTATATCTCATTGTTGATGTGACTTGCATTCTCCAAATGATTACATGATTTTTAGCATCTTTTCCATGTACCTATTGGCCACTTGTATATCAGGATGAACCTTACATATACTTTTAAAATTTAAACCCCAACAAAAGTTTAGAAGTTAGAACAACAAAAGAGTTTATTGAGGAAGATTATTTTACCACTGTAGTTATTTAGAATGCTGCACTGTAGTGATGATAATAAAAGTCAGCTTTTACTTGGTGTTATATATGTATTATAACATGAATACATACATAAAACCAAGTAAAAGCTGACCTTTATTATTAATGTTATATTTATGTTTTATGTTTATATATATATATACACACACACACATATATATCTATAATAATAGATATATAAACTATTATGAATAAAAATTCAAAAGAAAAACTTTTACTGTGATATTCCCCTGTTCCATAGGTACTGTTGCTGGACCACTCCCACTGCCTCACCCTTGGAAGGCTATGGAACCCCAAGTTTCTTAAGAAGAAAATGGCCTAATCAGTGTTGGTTTTGTGCCTTCCAATCATTATTTCAGCTGTTGAGGGTACTGGTAGTGAGTTTTAGTAACGTGAATATGTTTTGCTTCCTATATACCTCTACCTTACATCATGGGGGGTGTGCAACAAACAGCACAATAGGGTAGGTGGTCTGGAGGTGATTTCTCTGTCTCCTACTTTGGGGGAGTGTCATAGTCACCCTTCACACATCATACCCTCTTTCTCTCTCCATTCTGGCAATCTAGATGCTGTTGTCACTTCTTCCCCCCTGTACACACAGTACCCACTCCTTTCTAAGGAGGGAAATTTATCAGTAGTGCTCAGACTTGACCCAGTGCTCATCCCTAATCTCTGACTGTGGACTTGAAGTTCTGGCCCCCAAACATCCAGGACTCCACATCTCCCCCTTATCACACAAGAACTCAAACACACACAACATCAATTTTTTTGTAACTCAATTTTACGAGTTGCATTGTATTTTGTTGATATAAGATTCAATCTCTGCATGGTTGGCCATTACTCAAAAGCCAAAATTCTGAATAACACGGAAGATATTTAGAAGGTATCTGGGCCTTTTTTCTAGTTACGCAGGCTATACAGGTATTTATCTAGAAAGGTAAACTTCTTCAGAGTCTTTGCCTTTGGGGTTAGCTGAAGCTGTCTCTTATTTTGATTCTGTGTCTTATTTTGATTCCTTCTCTTATGGCAATTCTGGCTCTTATTTTGATTCTGTCTCTTAGTTTGCCTCCATTTCTTACTGAGCTTATGGCAACAAACAAATATTATTGGTTTTCTTGCTTTTTTAACCTTTTTTGAATGGGTGGTAGATGTATGACGTTTTTTCACTGAACTTCCTTGAAGGGATGTTTTTGTCTTCTTGGTTATCTTTGGCACCTGCAAGGGCAACAGGATGAACCAAGAACAACATAAGTTTGGAGATATATGAGGGGATTCATGAAAAGGGGAGTGAGATGATGAGGAGTTTTGTTCAGACAAGGACAAGATAGAGGTCTTGGGAGCAAAGTCAGTGGGGAAGCTTGGATTGGAGTCATCTTACCTTCACACAATGTCTGAACTTTGGTTGACAGACCATCTTTCTCTTCTTCTTCCGTTTAGTATTTGAGTTCAGTTGTACAAAAACTGTCCTAGATTCCCATGGTTTTCTGGTCACCTTAGTCATGGTAAAGCTATGAAGTGCTATACCTTATAGACCTTGACCTTTCTCTCTCTATATATACATATTTAAATACATATATACCTTCTTCAGGTCAATGAGGAGTCACCATTTGATTGGTCACCAAAGTTTTTCTCTAGCCAATGGCATTGTGGAGAGCCTTAGACATCATAAAGAACTACTTCAGACATCTCCATGATGTGGTGAAGTTGCTGGGGAAGCAATGCTATGGCTTTGACATCATAAAGTACCACTCCTAAAACTTCCATGGAGGGTACTCTGGGGAGGGAGAGGTGCTCTAGGTGACTATAGGGCACTTTCTTTAGCACTCTCTAAACAATCTTCCCAAACTGACCTACCAGATCTCCTAATTTCTGCAGGTTCAATTATGAAGGCTCACATGACAGAGAGAGGGTATTTTCCCCAAATCGTTCCCCATGGATCCTCCTATCCCATGGTTCATTCTGTTCCTTACTACCTTTAACCATTCCTGAGTATTTTGTATATCTTACTTAAAATCCCGCCAAGCTAATGCACTCATATTTAAGTATTGATAAAGATGTGAATAATCCCACTTTTCTCCAATTATAATAGAGATTTTTTTTAAGTAAGCATTATCAAAGTTATATAGCAACTTGAATTCATATACAATGTCACACTCAATACAAAATGGTGCAATCACTTTGGAAAACTGCTTGATATTTTTTTAAAAAGTTGAACAATATTCCTATGTGATCCAGCCATGTATTGTACATGTTTATCAAAGGAAAATGAAAACTTACTTATACAAAAACTTGTATGGAAATGTTCTTAGTAGCTTTATTTGTAATAACCAAAACTGTAAAAATACAAATTCAAATTTCCATCAATAGGTGTTTGGGTGAATAAGGTATAATCAGTCATACAGGGGAATGTTACTCAGTAATACAAAGACACTGTCTCAAAAAAAAAAAACACAGTATGTTGTGGCTAATTTTAGGTATGAACTTGGCCAAACACAGTGGCTCATGCTTATAATTCTAGAAATCAGGGAGGCCAAGGCAGGAGGATCCTAGGGGTCAGATGTTCAAGACCAGCCTGAGCAAGAGCGAGATCCTGTCTCTACTAAAAATAGAAAAATTAGCCAGGCATCATGGTGGGTGCCTACAGTGCCAGCTGCTTGGGAAGCTGAGGCAGGAGGTTGCTGTGAGCTAGGCTAATGACATGGCACTCTAGCCTGGGTGAGAGAGTGAAAGTCTGTCTCAAAAAAAAAAAAAAAAAAAAAAAACCTTGACTAGGTTTTGGAATACACACAAAGTTGGTAAGCATTTCAGGCTGTGTTTGTGAGAGTGTTTAGAGAAGTGGCTGGTGCTTGAATCAGTAGATTGAATAAGAAAGATCCTCCCTCACCCAATGTGGGTGGACGCCATTCAATTGATGAGGCCCCAGATAGAACAAAAGGGCAGAGGAACCACAAACTCACTTTCTCATATACCACTGATACAACCTCCGTTTGCTCTCCTCAGGCATCAAAAGTCTACAGGACTCCAGGACTTTCACCATTACCTGCCCGAGGTTCTCAGACCTTCAGAGTTGGATTAAACCACACAACTGACTTCCTTGGTTCTCCAGCTTGCAGATTGTCTATTGTGATACTTCTCTCCCCCTATAATTGAGCCAATTCCCCCAATTAATGAATAAATCTTCCTTTTCTCCCCATTCTGTTTCTCTCTATATATAGAGATATAAATATAGATATAGATATACACACATACATACATACAAATATGTATGTACATACACAGGGAGCCAAAAATATATACATATTTTAAGAAAGGAAAAAATGTATTAAATGTAATACATTTATATTTAAAAATTATAATACTCCATATATACCAACAACAAATGATGAATAAAAGTCATGTTTGACTTCTGAAATTATAAGAGGTGCTCAGAGTGGTTACCAGCAGTGTCCAGACACTTCTGATTACAGCCAACCACTGTTTAGCAATTCTGCAAAGCCTCCTGGATGTTCCCTTGTGCACATTACACACAGTAGCATGTGTCTCAAATGTACCAGGAATTCATGCAATTATTAGGTGTTTGGGGGGTTCTGTTACATACTCATGTCTCCGTTGTCATTATACTTCCACGCATTCTCACATTTCAAACACCACTTCAAAACGGTCTTGCATTCTTCAAGCAACAACTTGATACTTCTGCCATTTTCTTTGACTGCCCTGCCTATTATATGGTGATTCTAGCGTTCATTCGATTAATGCCACCTTTTCAGCAAACATCATATCACACGTTGCTACCACAATTCAATTCTACTTCAAAAATTAATACATAGACAACATCTCTTAAAATATGTATACATTTATGGCACCCCTGGTGTGTGTATTTGGTTTTGTCTTTCTCAAAACCCTAATATATGGCACTTGCAACAATATTGATGGATTTTAAAAGAATACAGTGAGGTGAATTAAAGAACCCAGACCCCCCCAAAAAAAAAGGATTATATAATGTATGATTCTATTATATAAATACACTGAAACTAATCTATAGTGATAGAAAACAAACCATTAGTTTCCTGGGGCAGTTGTGGGGCAAAGAGGGAAAAGGGGGATTATAAGTGACATTTGAAATGCATGCAGTTAATTATGTCCATTATAGTTCAATATTGTGGTTAGAAACAACAATACAAAGTTGGGACAAGAAAGCACTGGAAGGAATAAAGGAGGTGAAAGTCCAGCTGACTGCCACTAGCTTTCCTCTTCATATATGCAGACTTACAGAGATGCTGCTGCCGCAGGTCAGTGATCTCTGGGAAATCACTGCTAACTTTTTACACATTCTTCAACATTAAAGCAGATGAAAAGTTTGGGGAATGCTGAGGCTGCAGCAAAAGACATTCATTTGGGAATCCTGTGAGTCTACTTGACCATTTAAAGATGCAGCAGCAAAATGAGTGTAGTCTGCTTCTCCTCTGACTTTAAAACCTCACAATAATAGATCTTACTTTGAAAAGAAATTTCTCTAAAGAAGACAGGCGTATGGCCTACAGATATATGAAAAATGCTCACCATCCTTAATCATCAGAGAAATGCACATCAAAACTACTTTGAGATATCACCTAACACCAGTAATATTAGCCAATATCACAAAATCCCAAAACCAGAGATGTTGGCGTGGATGTGGAGAAAAGGGAAGACTTCTACACTGCTGGTGGGAATGTAAACTAATGCGTTCCTTTTGGAAAGACATCTGGAGAACACCTAGAGAACTAAAAATAGACCTGCCATTTGATCCTACAATTCCTTTATTAGGTATATATCCAGAAGACCAAAAACCACATTACAACAAAGATATTTATATCAGAATGTTTATTGCAGCCCAATTCATTATTGCTAGGTCATGGAAAAAGCCAAAGTGCCTATTGACCCAAGAATGGATTAATAAATTGTGGTATATGTATACCATGGAATACTATGCAGCCCTAAAGAAAGATGGAGACTTTACTTCCTTCGTGTTTACATGGATGGAGCTGGAAAATGTTCTTCTTAGCAAAGTATCTCAAGAATGGAAGAAAAAGTATCCAATGTACTCAGCCCTACTATGAAACTAATTTATAGCTTTCATATGAAAGCTATAACCTAATTGTAGCCCAAGAATATGGGGAGGGGGAGTTGGGTGGATGAGTGGAGGGAAGGTGATCGGTGGGAACATCTCTATGGTTTATCTTTCAAGGGTACAAGTGAATCTTTCTAAAAGTAGAATATAAATGTCTTAACACAA